>JBAMBS010001931.1:0-50557 GCA_037044455.1 Zygothrica quintamaculata
GCTATGACGCCACAGCACCAAATAAACACATTCATATGCACATAATAAATATTAACAAAATTGTAGGGTAATGACACATAGATCATAACTGTGTTTTATATATTAAATATATTAATATTTACATTTAGTTGTGTAAAGTTATTGTCCCAATATAACATTGGGCAATGATTTTCATTTTATTTTTGGTATTTACCTCGCAATATTTGCAAGAAAGTTAGCACGTGTACCGGTTACTCACCCGAACTCTAGCTAAATCAGTCTGAATGCAATACGTGCTAGTATATTATAGGATTCACGTTCAAGTGAGTGCACTTTGGTGACCACCAGCGGCTTTTATGAGCGCCGGGAGCCATGAGTAATCCAAGCTCCAACGAATATTTTACTGTTTCTTCTTTATCAATTCAACACGACTGACGGGCCCTTTTTTTATTTGCTGCTTTAAGCATTGTCAATACTAGGGCTGCAAAAACATCAACTGATGCAAGCGCTAGCGTTCAACGTACGCAACTGTTGGGCAGCGGCTACACGCTCTAAATTAAGGCGGCAACATTTAAAATATTAAATACAAACATTTATCGTTATTAATGACAGTATTCAAAATTTTGCTCTTTGCCATTTGATCAGTCAGCTAACTTACACTGTTTAAAACAATTACGAAAAACTTATACTCTTATTTATGTATTGTACATTATGTTCTCGCTTAACAAACATACTGAAATCCACTTATAATTTTATTAAATCCCTTACTTAACTTTTATTTTTAATATGTATATACATATTTTAAGATAAGGGTATTTTTTGACTTACTATGTTGGAAAGAGAACTTGCTTCTCAAAAGTTCGCACGGCATATACACATGTGTAAATATATATATACAGATTAGGTTTTTATCAAAATGAAATTGAATATTTTTCGTTTTCGTCAACTAATATGGGATTTATTCGAACCACGCTACAACAGTATATAGACTATCGCCATGGTGTACGTAGTGTCATTTGACGATATCGCTCTGGCTATTTATAACAAGCATTCATATGGGTCAATAAAGCAAAGTTTTGATTCATTGCTGGTTATTTTGACCATATTTTCGGGTATTGTTGCAGCACGTGTCTTAACCCATAGACTATGTACGCGGTCTAACAAAACAGGAATTCGCTTTTTGCTGGAATTCCTACTGATCGTCCTGCCGGGCATACTCTTTGTAACAGTAGCCAACAGTTATATTGTACATTTTCTGGGCATAATGGTTGTGCTACTCTTTTGTTTTTTTATACGCACACGAGCATTGTCGTCAGCTAGAAATCGTTCCGTTTTCGACTTAGGCACACGACCTTCCATACTTACTGTAGCCAGGGCACTGACTCACCTGATAACGGCAATTTGCATACTTGCTATTGATTTTAATAGTTTTTATAGACCATACCGAAAGAGCAGAAATTTCGGTGCTAATCTTATGGATACCGGCATTGGATTATTTATTGTAACAATGGGTCTAGTCTCACGTCGTCCTAGTAAGTGGTCGGAGCTAAGTCGTAATATTTTGTATTCCAGCTTGCCACTTATACTGCTTGGTGTTGGACGCACTGTGGCAATTATGGTTATTGGTTATGGACAGGATGATCACGAGTATGGTCACCATTTAAATGGATTTTTCACTTTATGCTTAACAAAGCTTTTTGGTAGTGTTCTTAGTTACCTTTTGCGTAAGGATATGTATCTATTGCCGCTGGCTCTCTGTAAGTAGTCTCAGATAAACTGAACTTAATTTACTAATAATAATCCTTATTCAATCTTGCAGTTATTCTTACTGCTCATCAATTGGGCTTAACTTTTGGTGGAATCTCTAATTATGTCATGGATGATGATCCTATACGTTCAACTTTCTTAAGCGCGAATCGTGAGGGTATCTGTTCATTGCTCGGATTTCTATCCATCTATTTAATATCTATGCACCTTAGTAGATGGTTGGTGTCCAAAACAGAAATTAGTTACAACGAAATGATCGATAAGCTGCGTTATCTGCTGATCCTCTCGATACTTTGTTGGATTCTATCCTCGGCAAGTGCTTATTTAGTTGGCATTTCCCGAGTTACTTGCAATATAGGCTATGTCCTTTGGATTTTTGCCATCGTCTGTACAATGTTAGGACTAACAATGTTTATCTTTGAGTATGCTATCAATAGTATTATGACCTTGGAATATAACAAACTTGATACTATAGAGAACGGTTCAGTTGCTACTGATTTAAAGGATAAAAGTGATGCTTTTATTATATGTGAATCCTTAAATATGAACGGTCTCACATTCTTTCTACTAGCCAATGTGCTAACTGGTGGTGTGAATATCTTTTTAAGCCCCGAAAATCGCTCTGATGCTTCTTCAGTATTAATTTTAATGGTTTATATGCTTATTGCCACATTTGGTGTTTACCTACTTTATAGAAAACGAATTCGTATTGCTTAAGGTAGTCAGTAAGCAACTGCCATTTACTGTGATAAAAAAGCCATTGAATTTATTACTTTAATGCAGAAATAGAACCTATAGACTGGTTCAATATAGCTGTTTTTTTTCCAATAAGATAAGCTAATAAAAATATGCCAACAAATAATATCTAGAAGTGAGTCATAGCTAGTCAGTTATAGTTAGTCTCAATTTAACAATAAGTACATAGACTACAATTTGTGTGTATATATTTTATATAATCTATTGGCATTATATTTGATGTACTGATTAAGAGCAACATTAACAACAAAATGTATAAACGTTATCTGTACAGTTCAAATATTTTTTAACGGTCGAAGCCTATCAATTTATTAGTACTTATCAAATTTTATAGTTCCAAATAACTTTATCAGTTGCTTTTCGTATGGATTAAGTATAAAAAGTTAGTTACATTCATTATAAAATAAATATATTTGTTAAAAATAACATTTTCATTATTTAAGATATAAAAAAATATTTCTTTTTAATGACAAATAATAATAAATAATAATATTAACAGCAAGTGTAATTAAATTTAACAGCTTTAAAGTTTGCCTAAAATAAATTGGGAGTGAAATAAAGTAAAAAAAATGCACTGAGAAATAAGAATATATTTACCGTTACTTACTGTTTTGCAAGGAAAAATAATAATATTAAACACTTAAAAAAGTTCTTATGTTTCTATTTAAAAGTAACGCTGCAACAGCGAAACGAACCTCAACTTCATACGCAGGAGCAACTTTTTGAATTTAAATGTTACGCGCCAATAGTGAATGAACTTAAGGTTCACCGGGAGGAAGTTCTTTAGGTACTAATATCTTTTTTGAATAAAGAGCACAGCAGACATTGGTAGATAACAAGAATTCTTTTATTATATAAAATATATTAAAATTCCCTGTTAGAATTTACAGTGCAGTTTTAAGTCTTTGTAAGCAAAAAAAAAGAACTTGTTCGTTTTTTAATTTGACGAACTTTGCTCATAGTGAACCACTTGTTTTTTTGTTAATTTTCTTTTCTCCATCTTTGTGAATGTGTGTTACTTGCAATTGATTGCATTTAAAATGAAATTTTTGAATTAAAATTAATTCCATTTATTTAATTAAATAGGCTAGTTAAAAATTTTAGCTATGAACAATAATAAAAGAATATACACAGCGCATGTGCAGCAGGTAAAACTTATTTTGTAAACAAATTCAAACTGTCCAATTGGTTTGTTGCCATGGCAATCACCTTTCATGGTTTGTTGTGACGCAGGTGCACAACAACAGCAACAGCAACAGCACTAGAGCTGGATGATATTTCTTGATAGAATAAAATAACTGGTCAAACATGTTTGTCTATCTAAGTAAAAAGGTAAAATGTAAAAGAATTTCTTTATGAAAATTGATACATTTTATTAACTGTTTAAATATTGTTAGATTGCCATTCCGAACAATGTGAAACTTAATTGTATTGCATGGAACAAGGAGGAGGGATACATAGCAGTGGCTGGCACAGAAGGATTGCTAAAAGTGCTGAAATTGGATCAAGGTAAGAACCATTGTGTGCCACCAACTGAAGGGTATATTAAACTGTGACTGGGTTGTTATTGAAGGTGGCAATAATGGGCAGGCCAAAGGCGGTCTTGCCGCTGTTTCAAATCTATCCATGAATCAGACACTGGATGGGCACAAGGAGTCGGTTAAAGTCGTCACATGGAACGATGCACAACAGAAACTGACATCTTCGGACACAGATGGCGTCATCATGGTATGGATGCTTTATAAAAGTGCCTGGTATGAGGAGATGACAAATGACCGTAAGAAATCAACCGTTGCTGGCATGAGTTGGACATCAGATGGTTCCAGGATATGCATTGTGTATGAGGATGGAGCTATTATTGTTGGCTCAGTTGATGGTAATCGCATATTTGGCAAGGAGCTGAAAAATACACACCTTACTGGCGTTCAATGGAGTCCCGACAATCGACTTATACTCTTTGCCCTTAATAACGGCGAGTGCCATCTTTATGATAACCAAGGAAACTTTGCAGTGAGTATACTATATACAGATATATAAATATATATATATGACATATTCTTAATTGATGTCCACTTCAGATGAAGCTATCAATTAAGTGCCTAACACTTGGTAACTCTAGTAATCGCGTGCAGCGCATTGCGAGCGTTAGCTGGTTCAGTGGACGTCCGGCACATAATCGCAGCCGCCCAGTGCTGGCCATATGCTATGAGGTTGGCAAGGTGCAGATTATGCGCAATGAAAACGATGATGGTAAGTGATACCAATCTTCTCTTAACTAGTACTAATCTACTCTTTTAAATCTATTTATAGCGCCCACAATCTTCGACACTGGTATGCATAATGTGGATGCAAAGTGGAACCATGATGGCAGCGTGCTGGCCATTTGTGGCACATCATTGGAAGCAGCATCACCGCTGCGTGATACCAACCAAGTGTGTTTCTACTCACCGCTTGGACGCCTATATCGCATCTTAAAGGTGCCGGGCAGTGATATTACTTCGCTCAGTTGGGAGGGTAAATCACTGCGCATTGCAATGGCCGTCGACTCATTCATTTACTTTGCCAACATAAGACCCGACTACATATGGTGTTACTTCGAGAAGACAGTTGTGTTTCTAAACAGCACTAGCTGCAGCAGCAGCACCAGCGCCAATGTAATGGCCACAAATGTAATCACCTTCTGGAATACAGTATCCAATCAAAGTTTTCTCAAGGAGGTCGAACCCACCATATGCTTAGCAGCCACCACAGAGCACTGTGTGCTGGGCGTGGAGTGTGTTAGCAGTAACATTAAGGAGATTGCGCTTAGCACATTGGAGGGACGCACCAGCTCATCGCCAAATGATAGAGTCTATCAGCTCTTGCTGTGCAACTCCATTGGCACAACAGTTGACTGTAAGTTGTAGCACATAGACGATTACCAATTTGTTAAGCTTATACTCTATATCTTTATAGCCAAATATACGGATATTAAGCCACGTTTTGTGGGCATCAACTCGGGTTATGTGGCCATTGCCTCATATGATGACATACTCATCTGGCATTATCATACTCCAAAGGTGAGTGATGGCTTTCTCTCCCTGTTGACCTCTGATCCTTTTTGACTCTTTCTAACACAATCATCATTATCATCATCATCTTGATCGTGTTCCATCTAAACGTCCAACTGTTTGAGATTAGCTTCAATACAATAAACATTTTGCCTGACATTGTGTCCCAATACCTTTTGCTCCTAAACCTTAACTTCCTTTACGGCTCTACATATAAATAAAGGGAACCATTGAATGCTTTTCAGAGCTCATCCAATCTGCATGGTGTTAAGGCACGTAAGGAGCGACGCTTTCATATTGATGATACTCCAACTGGTGTGGATCTAGCTAAGGATTTGGTGCAGAGTGAACGCCGCCGTGCCAATGATCCGATTACAGCATTGGCCTTATCAGAAAAGCTGCTGCTGGTAGCCCGTGCATCAGGTGTCATCAATGAGTACAGCATTGCGAATGTGGCACTAAGAAATCGTCATACGGTGCACGCTAAGATTCAGAAGATTGCCATCAATTGTAATTCTACGTAAGTTCGTTGAACTCAATTTTAATTGTAATCCCTATAAGGTTAAATTTAATATTATTGTAGACGCGCTGCAATCATTGATCATGTGGGTGTAATGACGCTGCTGGAGCTGGATGATAATCGGGAGACTCAATTGAACTTTAGTCGTGTTGAGCGTAAGGATGTTTGGGCCGTAAGTTGGGCCAAGGATAATCCATTGCTGTTGGCCCTCATGGAAAAGACGCGCATGTACATATTTCGGGGGAATGATCCAGAGGAGCCGATCTCCTGCTCTGGTTACATTTGTACGTTTGAGGATCTTGAAATAACCAGCGTGCTACTGGATGATATCATCAGCATTGGTGAGCTGCAGAACTCTTCCCATATAATACAGTTGCGTGTAAAGTCGCTGCGTGACACGGATGATCTGCTGGAGCATGTAGGACTTGAGGATGCCAAGCAGTTCATAGAGGATAATCCACATCCGCGCCTCTGGCGCCTATTGGCCGAGTCAGCCCTGAAGAAGCTGGAACTAGATACAGCAGAGAATGCCCTGGTGCGTTGTGCCAATTATCCGGGCATCAAGCTGATCAAGCGGCTGCGGAATATCAATTCACCAATATTGCAGCGTGCGGAGATTTCCGCCTTCTATGGTGAATTTGATGAGGCTGAAAAGCTTTACATGGATGCCGAACGCAGGTAATCAGCTGACATACCCATAAAGGAACAAGGATAAGATTTTATATATATATCTCCACTTTCCTAGGGATCTGGCCATTGAACTGCGCATGACCTTGTGCGATTGGTTTCGTGTGGTACAGCTTTATCGCATGGGTGGCACTGGTGTCTCGGACCAGCAGCTGGAGACTGCCTGGCGCGAAATTGGTCACCATTTTGCCAATCTGAAGTCCTGGGAAAGTGCCAAGGAATACTACGAGAAGTCACACTATCTCGAAGGGTATATGGACGCACTTTATCATTTGGAGCAATTCTACGAGCTAGAAAAATGTGTCGATAAATTGCCAGAGAAGAGTCCCTTGCTTAACAAATTAGCTGAAATGTTGGTCTCCGTTGGTAACTAGAAAATGAGCTCTAACCCAAGTTAAGTATATCTAATCCTTGGTTTTTTTTTCTAGGCATGTGCAATGAGGCGACTGAGGCTTATCTGAAGTTTGGCGATCAAAAGGCGGCGATCAATGCTTGTGTCAATCTACAACAATGGGGACATGCCGTGGACCTGGCACAGAAATATCAAATGCCTGAGGTGAATGCGCTCCTCAGTAAACAGGCGGCACAGTTATTGCATGAAGGACGTTTGTCGGAGTCCATTGAGTTGCAGCGTAAGGCTGGCAGATATTTGGATGCAGCTCGTCTGCTCTGTAAAATGGCTGAGCAACAGTTGGTGCAGCGTGCACCCATGTTGCGCATTAAGAAGATCTATATTTTGGCAGCATTGTTGGCCGAGGATCATCTGAAATCGATGGCCACGCCAGAACTGGAATATCCCATTGATCGCAATACATTGCTAGATTCCATTAGTCTGGAGGATGCTGCCTGCATTGAGCGTATCTGGCATTGTGCCGAGGGCTATCACTACATGTTGCTCGCCCAGAGGCAACTACGTTTTGGCATAATGCACAATGCGGTTGTAACCGCATTGCGTCTGCGTGATTATGATGATGTGCTGGCCATAGAGGATATATACAGTTTGCTTGCATTGGCTAGCTGTGCCGACAGATCCTTTGGCACCTGTTCCAAGGCATTTCTAAAACTTGAATCTCTCGACTTCTTGCCCGAAAAACTGCTCCACTCCTATGAGGAGCTGGCTGTAAGCATTTTCTCAAAACATCAGCCCGAAGACCTGAAAACTGACACAGTTGCTTGCTATGGCTGCTCCCACAACGTACCCGACACGTATGTATTATCCTACAGCTCTTTCTATTTATCTTATACTTTTATGTCTCCTTTTTCCTTTAGCTTACCCTCCTGCTTGCAGTGCGGTGCACGCTTCCCCTGTTGCGTCTCATCTGGCAAGCCTATTATGCATCCAACGGGTAATATTTGGATCTGTTCCACTTGCCATCATTGTGCCCTACCCATGGAGATTACTCGGCACCGCAATTGTCCCCTGTGCCACAGTCCTATTGCCGCAGTTTCTACAAGAGCACAAAATCCAACAATCATTAAATAATCTAATTAAATCAATTTCTAACATAATATATATTTTATATAATATATTATATATATTTATTTTTATGTACTGTATACTATATAATAGATAATATATATTTATATATACTTTCGACGTTATTCCTCAGATTTTTTACTTAAATATTTTCTTTATTCTTTCCATTGGATTAAAGTTCACAGATTATACTCAAAAGATAATATTGTAATACATATCTAGATCGAATTATATTTTAATATTTTTGTTAGTGATTTTCTTATTTAGTTTACTTTTATTTTTGCTCTCTGTCTCACATTTCTGTCTCACTCTCACCTATGCTTTTTATATAAGTAAAAAGTCTGATGCTAAATGCTCTTCAGGCAAAATTTACCTTTGATCAATATAAACAGAGGTATATACATGCAGAATCTGATAGGTTTAACATTAAGTGTATGCAGAGATAATACCCACAGAATATCCGACGTATATCCAGACCTTGAATATACCTTAAGTATTAATATAAAGCTTGCCACAGTATATTTACATTTATTAAGAGTTTATCTTAAGTTTATCTAAATTATATCCAGAGAATATCTAGTAAATATAAAGACACTACAGTTAATCCGCAGTTTATCCAGATTATATTTGGAGTATATTCAAAATATATTCAGGAAATATCAATTGCATGTTCATAGTATATCCGGAATTTATCCAGAATATAAGTTGAATGCTCTTTGGATACATGAAGTGTTAATATTATGTTTATAAAGTATCCGGCGTGTATCCGAAATATTTATTTGTTTTAAGTTTTGCCAAATTTATCCAAAGTTATACTAGAATATATCCAGAGTATAAATTTATATATATATAGTATATTCTGAGCAAGTCCGGAATATAAGTGTATTGGTGATCAAGTGTAGCACACCTGAAGATTATCCAATATACAATTAGACATTATCCGAAGTGTATCCGGAATATATTCTGACTATCCATAGTATATCCAGACTATCCATAGTATATCCAGACTATTCTTGATATATGCAGATTTTATCTAGGTTAGAATTTTCGTTTATAGGGTATAATCAGCATATTTCCATACTGTATCTATAATATAGCCAAAATTAAATCATAACGAAACACTAATTTATCCATAGCTTATACTGAGCTTATGCAGAACTATCCATAACTTATCCAGAGTATATTCGAAATTTACCCATTGGCTATCCACAGTACTGTAAAAGTATATATTATATTTAAGAATATACCTTAAGTATTATTATAGAGCTTGTCAATGTATATCTACATTTATCTAGAGTTTATCCAAAGTTTATCCAAGTTATATCCAGAGAATATCTAGTGTATGAAGAGTGTACCTACAGTTAATCCGAAGATTATCCTGATTTTATCTAGAGTATATTAAAAATATATTCAGGAAATATCAATTGCATGTTCATAGTATATCCGGAATTTATCCAGAATATAAGTTAAATGCTCTTTGGATACATGAAGTGTTAATATTATATTTAAAAGGTATCCGGCGTATATCCGAAATATTTATTATATATCCATAGCTTATCCAGATTTTATACATCATGCAGTTAATCAATATCCAATGTATCCTATTAATTATAAAGAATATATCTAGTGTATACTTAAAATGTATGCAGAAATTATGCAAAATTTATCTAAAGTTATACTGGAACATATCCAGAGTATAAATTTATATATATATATATATATATATATATATATATATATATATATATTCTGGAATATATTCTGACTATCCATAGTATATCCAGACTATCCATAGTATATCCAGACTATTCTTGATATATGCAGATTTTATCTAGGTTAGAATTTTCGTTTATATGGTATAATCAGCATATTTCCATACTGTATCCATAGTATATCCAAAATGTAATCATAGCAAAACACTAATTTATCCATATTTTTCCCTGAGTTTATCCAGAGCTATCCATGACTTATCCAGGGTATATCCATAACATATTCATTGGTTATCCACAGTAGTATATATTAGATTCACTTTTGAAAGGCTTTGTTTAATATAGTAAGAACTATAGAAAACAAGCGACTTAAAAATAATTAATATGGACAGTTGTTTAGTATTATTCATTCAATATATTCCGATATTAATATTATATATACACATGTATATAATCGTTTTCTTATTGTAAGTAGTTTTACCTTCACATTTCAAGAGCCACCCACAAATTAAGTAACCCATAATTGTCAATCATTGGGTTTACCTGTAGATCTAACCAACAATTAACATAACTTACAGATATCTTTATGTATATATACTAACTAAGTCATAATGAAGCGTTACACTAGACAACAAAATTATAGAAACTTTTTCTTTTCAATTTACTTAAAAGGAAAAGGAGAAAGAAATATTATATGATTAGTTATTCATTTAGCGTTCCTTTCTAGATTATGTATATATATTACAAGTCATATTTTCAATTTTATATATTTATACTGGTGTGTATTCGCATGTCAGTGACTTTTAGAAACTTGTTGACGAGTGTCGTCAGCACTGGGAAAAAGCCACTTATTAAGTATGCTGTCATCGATGTTACCAATGAGAAATAGTTAATATCTGGTGTAAAGGCTGCACACTACAGTTTCTAAACTATATATTCTATAATATATATTATAATTGTGTATAGTATATATTCTATTTAGTATATAGTATTAACTATAGTATTTACTAAAGCTTGGAGTAAAAGTAAAAGTATAAATAAACTCTAAAATAATATTGTATAAATGTTAAACCTAATAACTAGTTACGTTTGTGGTTTAGAGTCAAGTTAAGTCAGAAAAGTCATTTCGAATATATATATATATATATTTTCCTGTTCTTTTATGGAGCTAGAACTAGACTATAAAATTATATAGTTTAAAAATTTTATACTATTACTATAAATTGCCTTTAACTTTGTTGAATTACGTTTAGAATACAATTGCACAAATATTACCTGATACTCCAGATCTAACTTACTTATGAGTATACTAGAAACCTATTCAGGATCTACTCGCAAAGAGCTTTATATATATTCTAAATCTATGCCCGATTTACTCTTTTGATTTTTCGATCCATCTTGGATCTACCTTTTTGGTATATATACTACACTAGTATATATACTGTTCTCGACCTATTGTAGATGTAAAACTGATTTACTTTTTTGTAATTTACTCTTGATCCCTTCTGGTTCGTTTTGGGATCTACTTGGTACCTGTGAATTTATCTGTATCGAAATTTCTTTCACCCTGGAGCTACACTGTAAGGTATCTCATTTCAGTCATGATCTGCCTAAGAAGTGTCCTTTCTATATTTTGAATCTTGCCAGAATCTATCTATCTTTAAAGTATATATATTGGTGTTAATTCAGCACTTTTTGGATTTAGAGTTACAAAGCAAATGAACAAAGTGTTTAAAAGGATTCTGAGCTAAATTTAAGACATCGTATAAATCATATAGGTTACAGTACAATATAGAAGATTTAAAGACTTAGGATTTATAAGAATAAAGGCATTATCATTAGACCCTGAGTTTATCCAGAACTATCAAGGACTTTTCGGGAGTGAATCCGAAACATATCCATTGGTTATCCACAGTATCTTAAAAGCATAAAGTAGATTGACTATTATAAGGTTTTGTTAAATATAGGTATACATTCATCGTATAAATCATATAGGTTAAAGTACAATATAGAAGAGTTAAACACTTTAGATCTGTGAGAATAAAGGTATTATCATCTGAATCTTTGAATAAACAAGTGAGAGCTATACATTCAACATAATAAAAATGATAATGGAAAAATGTCTGATTTTAGGGAGAAAGTGACATTTGATATATTAGATATTTATAGATATATATCCTAGGATCATAAATAAGTAAAGTCAGTGAAAATTTTGGATTTTTGTAATTCACTACATTTTATATTTATAGCATTTTGTCGCAGTTTAAAAGTGAAATTAGCTTAAATTAGGCGGAATTTATGAGACATTTTACGAAATATAAATTCATTTTACAGTTTATATTTGTGTTTGTACGATTATATATATTCAATATTATAATGTATATATATATTTTGTTGGTTAATCCGTTATAGTTCCATCATAATCCTCCTACGTTTATAGTGGGGCTGGGAATGGTGAAGGTGTGGCAATGTTTTATGTACAAAATAATTAATAAAAAAAACAAATAGTTTAAATAAGACAGAGAATTACACGAAAGCTGGTATATGTATGTATATGTATGTGTGTGTATGTATATATTATATATGTATGTATGTGTGTGCATGCATATTGTATTGTTAGTCGTGATATGGTCAGTTGTGTATACGTGTGTTGGACAGAGACATATCAAGGAAGAGCCTTGAGAGTTGGTAATAAAGTTGTTGGCTGAGAGATGTTGGAGGTTATAATGTTTTGCAGCTCTCCCGGTCGCTGCTAATCCGTTTGATTATATACAAAGTGGATGACTTGAGTATTGACCAGGCTTATGCATCAGCTCCAGCATTAAATTGAGCTTGGCCAGCGCTCCGCAGGAGGAACCAAATCGCAATGGTGGGGTCGTCAACGTGTCGTCGCGTGCTTAATAAATATGAAAGATTCGACGTGTGGGTGAAAGTTGTTGGTTGATTGATTGGATTGGATGGGGTTATATATATATTTTGTTCAGGTATCCTTAGTAGTGGGCAACATGCGCATGAGCATTATGGGTAGCATATCCGTAAGCGGGCACAGCAGCGGCATGATGCGCCAGAGAGCCACCATAGGGTACAGCTGGTGCGGCAGAGATATGGTGGGCAATGGCTGGAGCATGAGCAACCAATGGAGCAGCATGGGCAACATAGGGAGCAGCATGGGCAACAACAGCTGGAGCAGCATGATGGACAGTTGGTGCGCTCTTGTGCACAACTGCGTTGAAGCCATTGTGGTCATCAGCGGTATACTCAACGGTACGCACTGAACCATCGGGTTCAACCAGAGAGTAGGAGCCCTTCACAACATCACCATCACGCACCTCATGCTGTGACTTCACATCACCAGTGTGGGAGTCAGCAACACCATAGTTGTAGTGATACTTGGGGTATGCCTGTCAGCGAATATAAGAGAAGAGAATTTAGTTAGTGCATGCCACACGTTAACAAACAATCAATTGGCCAACATGCAAATGGCCAACGTGACAATCGTGGGAAATTAATGTTAAATGTCAGTTGATCATAACGGTTATGTGGCCCTGGCATACAACTAATGTTGGCTTCTTGTTACTTACATGGTAATCCAGACCCTCATCATGATGTCCATGGCTAGCATAACCCAAAGCTGGACCAGCAGCATAGAGTGCAGGACCACTGTGCAGGACACCGGCGGAGGCCACGCTCAGGACAGCCAGGCAGATCAATGACTAACACAAATAAAATAAAGCACAATTGGTATTTTTTTTTTTTTAATTAGACACTGAACATTTGAAAACAAAAAAAAAAAAAACCTAAAATAAGGAAAACAAGCGAATAATCCATAAAGCTTAGAGCTGGGATTGGTATTGTACCAACGGCTATAAGGAGCACTCACTTTGAAGAAAGCCATTGCAATGGTTTTTTTTTTGATTAATTTGTTTTGTTTAGTTGGAAGACGCGTGTGTGCGATACGTTGAGCTGAATTCAACTGATAACTAGAACCAAGAAGGAAGCCGCTTTTATATACAAAGGCAACGCCCGAGCTTCGTATAGCAGAGCTTAAGCGAAAGCCGAATAGCTGTAAAGCCGATACCGAAAGCCGAAAGCCGAAACCCACAAAACAAAACAAGACAAAACGTAACGAAACGAACCAAGCCGAACTTAATTAGCGAACGGTCAGCAGTAACAACAATAACAGCAATAACAACAACTACAACAATAACAGCAGAAAATTGCCATTTGCAGCTGGAAGCCCAAGAAGTTACCGAACGCAACAAAAACAAAAACAATATCAAACACAAAGGCAAAGGCAAAGGCAAAGGCAAAAGCAAAGGCAGAAACAAAGGCACAAATAAAGGCAACGCCAGCGGCAGAGGCAGAGGCAGACGCAGAGGCAATAATAAAAATTGCGCTTAAGTCAAACTTAGTGTTACCTTTGCCGACGTCGACGTTGGCGTTGTTGTTGTTGTTGTTGTTGTTGTTGTTATTGCTTTGTCTGGCAATTATTTTATGTCTTTTGAAAACGAGAGTGAACTTCAGTTAGATTTCAGTCTGTTGTACTGTTGTTGTTGTTGTTGTTACTATTGCTATGGCCGTTGCTGTAATTTTTTTGTTTTTGTTGCTAGTGGTTATTTTCCTTTGTAGTTTGTTTAGTTTAATTATGAATATTTTGCATATATATTGTTCTTTATTGAAATATACTTAAAATAATTCTTTAAATTTATCTCAGTTTCCTTTCTAAGCTAAAGAGAAAGATTTTATGCTTTTAGAGAAACAATTTTAACCTTGATTTTTTAGTTTCTTATTTATGCAATAATTTTATGTCAATACTAAAAAAATGTAATGAGTTAATTAATTACTATTACAACAAAAAAACAAAGTAAATTGTTTATAAATTTGCAGCATATTAGAGCAATGCATTTAGTCTATATATTGTTTATATCTTCTATTCAATATAAAAGCTTCTACTATAGCATAATATCATATATACTATAAAATAATTATTAATTATTACAAATTTAAGCTTTTAGAGACCTCAATTTGATATGTAATAAAAAAATATTATATAGTATATATATATTATATTATTTATTTATATTTTTGGTTTCAACTTGCGCAGCTCTTGCCTCAAATATTGCAGCATATCAAGGTGAGTGCTAGAAACTTTATTATTATGCACATTGCATGGAATGAACTTGCATGGAAGTATATATATATAAATATATATGATTAAATGTAATATTTTGCAATTTATTTCTTAATAATAACAATTTAAAGTTGCCAAAAAAATAAATTATTTTTTTTAAGAAAATTCTTGCACGCAAGTTTTCAGTTTATCTTGAACTTGAATAGAATATAGTACGATATATATATATATACAGTATAAGATATATATTTAAAGTTTAATTTAAACAAGCAAAAATGCAAATACAATAATATTTAACACCTCTTTAACATAACCTCAAACTTAGAGCAATATATAAAAATTGAAGTTAAATGTTAATAATTAAATATGCATTTACTTAAATCACCAATAATAATATAATAAAAAACAAAAACGAATATCTACAAGGCATAGCGCATAAACAGCAAATTAATATCCATTAATAAATCATATTCTATCAAAATTACATGCACAAATCTCAAAACTCAAAACTCAAATCGCAAATCTCAAGATTCTCATCATCTTTTTTTTTTTTTATTATGTTTTCCATCACGATACCAATTAAATGTGGCCTCCCCAAAGCTGCTCCCTCGCACATACAAATGCCAAGAATATATATATATATATATATATATAAAGAATATATATAATATGATGAAACAATACCTTCTAAACACATTTTGGTGGGCGGAGGTGTTGCTTCTCATAATGTAACACAGATTGCATGCGCTTATTGTGATACCCTGCAAAGCGTATACATAGGGTATATGCGTTACTAACCAAACAGTTATATATAACTTTCAAATTATATACACACATGATGAATAGCATTTTATATATATATATGTATATATGTTTTGTGTAAATTTCTGCATACCCTTTATACACTTGATACTCTATTTATATATATAAAGCTTATTTACTCTTTATAGAGTATCTGTTAGTCTTATGGCCTTTGTTTTTTGTTGCTGTGCCCATCAATGTTGCTGCTGTTAACATTGCAATCTTTGTGTTCTCTGTGTTCTCTATGTTCTTTGTGTTCTTCGTATTCTTTTGCTTCATTGGACGCGGGCTGGGCGTCTGCTTATATTGTGCACCTTGTGCCTTGTACCATCATTTGCGCTGCTTCTTCTTCTGATTCTGCTTCTTCTACTACTGCTTATATATATTATGAATCATATGATATGTTGCTGCATAGTTTGGCGCACTTTTAATTACCATGTACTCACATCTATGGCCATCTTTTGCCATGTAGGCCGTTTTGCTTATTAAACAAAAAATTTTTTGCGCTTGCGCAAATTGGCTATAAAACGCTGCAGTTTTTTTTTTTGTTTTTCTTTTTTTTGTGTGTGTATTTACAACATGGCTAAGAGGTAGGTAGGTAGGAGAAATCACTGTGGCGCTGAATTGGTAACAAACTCTAAGGCGCCCTAGTACCCATTACCATTAACATTACCTGGTACTTATTATTATAAACATTACCAGGCGTCATTTGTCTTTATTTTATGGCATATTTTTTTATTTTTTTTTTTTTGTTGACTTTCGGAGTTGCCCCGTTTTGGCTCATTTGAAAGAAACAACAAAATTAAAATAGTAAAAAAAATAAAAAGAAAAAAATGTCTCAAATTAGTAGCAGTGCCTCTAGGTCTGTCTCCGACATGGCTCTAACTCCAACCTGGCTCTGCTTGGCTGGACAGTCGGCGTCTACTTACAAAATTGAAGTAATCATCTCAAGGTTATCACGACAAACGACAGCAACAGCAACATGTAACGGATCACTAAAGAGACAATAGCAACAAACAACAATTTCAGTATGTAATGCTCGATATAAAGATACCCTTTAGTTACATATATACACACATTAACATACACATTTAAAGATTGCACATTATGTTGCTGTTGCACAGCTGATCACAGCTGCAATTTGTCCTATATATAATCTACATTTATTGCCCGATTCTTATGAAATTGACAGCAAAGCATAATTATATATCCTTTAATAAGCATGTGAATAATTAAAGCTCTAACTAAATTAATATTCTTTATAGTGCTTTCAATAGCAAATGTTAATAAAATCTTTAACTGCGAGCTTCTAGATTTTTAGGTATGAACTTCAGTCTAGGTTAAATATATTAACATCCTTATTACTATAATAATATATTCAAGAGAGTTTCTAGTTAGAATTTGTTACATAGCTGTGCTTAGAGCTTATATACCCCTTGTTGTTAAAGGGTATAACAAGAGGCAACTATTTACTAAGACGGCTGCAACAGCTGCAGCTCTCATTGAATTTATCAAAGATACAACAAGGTAATAAGCACAACAACAATAGTTACAAAAACAGCAACAACAACAACCAGTAACAACAACAACAACAACAAAAACAACAACAAACGGCAACATCTAACTACAGGCTGCCCAAATTAGAGCACGATCTGATTACAATTCTGTTTACCAAATGACGCACACACTGTGCACACTGTGGCTAAATTAATTGAATTTCAACTTAGCCATGGGAAAATCATTTTGATAATCTTTACCATGTTCAATGATTGATTTGATCACGGCTTTACCTTAGCGTAGGGTTTACTCAACTGCCACATCCACAGCGACTTTACCAAATAAATGGACAGAAGTTGTAAGTCGTAAGGGGATTAGCTTTTGTTTGTGGCAACATGAATTAAAATGCATATAGAAAGTGACACAGGAATACCCTGTATTAAATAATATAAAATACTTATTATATACAAGCACACCCACACACACACACATGGACACTAAGTAGCAGCGCAGCCCACAGCGTTTTCTTAGACTTTTGTATAACAAAATTATAATCGAAAATCTTTGAGAAAAATATAAAAAAGTCAATATATATATAAAATGTATTATACCTAACACTTGCCCAAGATATGTACTGCTGAAAAAAAAATAAAAAAAACTTGTACCTCCTTAGGGTATTTGCTAGTCGATATACGGCATTTAGTAGCTACTTCATCCGCTTGTTGTTAGACAGTTGTCTGTGAGCAGATCGCTTAATAAGTTGCTGTTGATCAGATAAATATAAATGTATATATATATATATAATTATATTTTTGCTTCATGTATAAATGTACAAATATATATATAAATATATATAGCGCTTAGAATATAGCATTAAAGTCTGATATACCAAACCTTAAGACATTGGGTATATATCCATTGCTCACTTAAGAGAATATTTAAAATAATTTATTAGGATAATAAAGTAAAGAGTTCAAATTAAAGTTGTTGCTTAATAAAACTTAATAGATTGAAATTATATAGATTATATACCCAAGATCTGGTTATATGTACCATTTATAGTATATATATAGATATATATATATATATATATATATTTGCAAATCTGATTCATTCGTAGCATAAGGTGCTTTTGGGGTTTGTCAGTTTTAACAACTTTTTTTATGCCAGACTTTCTAGACATTAAGTTGTCTATAAATATATAGAACTCAGAAGAAATGTATATGTGTATAATATATATATATATATATATTTAAATGTTCAATTAGTAGGGCGTGGCACAGTTCCTAAATAATAGTTACAAATTGATGTCGAAATGATAATAATATTGTTGCCATTTGTTTTGTATATATAAAGCACTGTGGTATATCCGATGTTCTGATAAAAAAGGCGTTGCCACGCCCTAATATCTGAATAAAAGTATTTTATTCTGTGCAATAACTTATGTAGGTTAAGGGAAGGGTAAAGGAAATAAGAGCGAAATCAAAGTATAAGTGAACTTTTTTAAGCTCATTTCAGATATGGGCAGTAGCAGTGGAAATGGCTGCACTACAGCTTAACGACTAGGTTAATACACTGCATATACGCTATACTTCAGGCTTTGCTATAGACAGATTCTTGGCTGTCTGGAACCACTGTACTGGCAGACATTCTGTTTATTTGTTGGTTTGTTTGTTTGTTTGTAGTTGCCAGACGACGATGACAATTACAAATTTGTGCAAACTTTTTCGACGTTTAGTTGTCGTTGTTGTTGTTGTTGTTGTTGTTGTTGTTGCTGTTGGTGTTGCTGGTGTTGCTAGTGTTATTGTTGGGTTATTAGAGTTTTGTCATATTGCTCGTTTCCTTTGCATTTAATTACAATCGCACAGGCCATGCTGCACATGGCTTGCCGCAATTTACCTTAGTCGACATTAGATCCGGTCGACATGGACTGCGACTCTGTGCAGCATGGACGCGGTTAATGAGTGTTGGCTAGAAGCTAGAGAACCGATTGCTAACCGGATTCGCAGAAAAACGCCCAAGTGGAAGCTGTGCGCAACATAAGAGCAACTCTAGTGCTGAAGAAGGAGTTTAAGGCGTAACTTAAAATGAAGCTGTTGATGGAAGTTGAAGTTGGACTTGGAGTTGGAATTGGAGTGGGTATTGTTGGAGGAGTTGGAGGTGCTGGTTGGTGTCATTGTTGGAATTTAAAGGTCTGACCAGACTGTTGAAGATTGGACATAATTCTAGTTGCGGATGCTTGACATTAACAATTTGATGTGATTGCAAATGTTTATGGTGACTTTTGGTGGCAAAAGCTGAAACCCACATGCAAGATTCAACTTGCATGCCTCCAATGTTTGGGCTATTCGCCAAAAAAATTGTTGCAATTAAAGCAATTTGTATATGTTGTTGTTGTTGGTGTTGCTGTTGATTGAGTGGCAAATTTTTTTGTGTTTTGTAATATATGCAACAAGGTGGCAGGCAGAATGGCAGCAGTAACAGCAACGATTCCAAAACAAGTTCGTTGCCTGAGTCTTTTGTTTTATGCTTATTTTGATTTTTATATATATTTATTTATTTTTTTACGCTCTGTCAAAAAATTTTGTCTTTGTTCTTTGCGCAATTTTTGCTTATCAATTTTTACATTTTCTTTCTCTTTTTTTTTCCTCTTTGTATTCCAATTGCTTCAAATCAATTTCAAATATATCGAGCCACAAGACTTTAATTATAATTGAAATTAGTTACTCAGAAATGGTAATAAATTCTTTAATCGATCGAATGCCAACTGGCTCACACACACATACATACTCTCACACACACATATATATACATAAATTAGAAAAATATTTGTATAATTTGATATTCGTTCAATTCGTTTTTTTTTTTATAATTTATTACTCCAAAAACTGCATTAAAAAATTGAAATCTTTCAATTTGATTTACGCTCTGACCTTGACGTGTGGTTACAAAAAGAAATCATCGATGAATTGAGAGACAACAAAAGAGCAAAATAATACTAATAAATAATATACCAAAACACAAACAAAGTAAAAACAATTAACAAACACTTTTTAACAGATTGCAATAAATCATGAAATACTCTGTGAAAAATATGAAAAAGAAATTGAAATAAAAACTTAAAAATTTAAAATTAAAGCCTAATCTAATTTCAATTATTCGAAGTAAAAACTAATAAAAAAAAGAAGTGAAATAACAAAAAATAAAAATATAAACGTTGAAGGCCTCAGCAGCCAGTAGTCATTAATTTAAATTATAAGCTAGCTCTATATAAATATAAATCAATAATTAAATATAAAATAAATTTAAATACAATAAAAAAAATTTAATTTAAATAAAACAAAAAAAAAGAAAAAATTAATAAGTTGCCTAAAAATGAAATTAAAAATATAATAAAATTTAAATATGTAAAAATAATTAAAATGAAAATAAAAATTTAAAATTATTTTAAATAATATATATACATAATCAAAATAAATATCCAAATGCAAATAAATAAAAGAATATAATTTAAAAATTAATATTAAAAAAAGTGTGAAAAGTAGATAAAATAAAATAAAATATTTAAACAAAAAACGAATTAACTAAAATAAAGTATTAGGGATTTCAATTTAATTTTTTAATTTAAAAATAAAAATAAATGAAATAAAAATAATTAATTCATAAATAATTAATAATATATCCAAAAACAAAAAAATAAATAAATCTGAAAATGTTAAGAAAATTAAACATAAAAATATAAATATAAAAAAATAATTTAATAGATTTAAATCCAAAAATACTAACAGCATTCAACTGGCTTGTTATACCTTATTTTTTACAATTACAGGGTATATACAGACAAAGACTATGCTTAATGAATTCGAGGAGAAACTCAGAACTTTAAAATATAATAATATAATAATGCAATCGATTGTTGGTTAAAGAACTCAATATATATTATAAAATAGCTAAAGCTACACCAAAATAATTCTATCAGCTATATATATATATATATATATATATATATATATATATAAATGGTAATTTATGTATTTGATTTTATTTATATTGGCTTCTTTGTGCGCCATTTAGTTGAGTTTTCAATTGGTTTTGATTTCCCGATTAACAATAAAGTCTCCAAAAGACCTTGTGGCAGACGGCTACCAAAAAGGTTTCCATTAACCCACATTACCATCAATGTACGACCTAGATTAAGGGGAACAAAATAAAAAACCAAAAAAAAAAAACGCAAAGTGCAACCAAGTGGGCACAAGGTCAAAATGTTTTGATTGAATTCCATTGTGGTAGCTATTGGGGGATTTTCTTTTCCGAAATAAATTTTGGATTTCTTTTTTGTGGAATTGATTCATTCATTTTCAATACCAAAACATGGTAGAAGGAGTGATTGGAACAGCAGGGGGATTAATGTCAAAGTCAGTGCGACTTATCTGTGGGCGTTTGCTTAACAACTATACAATTATGTTGCAGTGGTAGTTAAAGAAGGAGGAGGGAGGGAACGGGGGTAATCTACTATCAAATCAAACAATATAATCAAGACAATTATGTCGTCGGTCCAAAAAATTTACATAGCACAGATCACGAGTGTTTCATTGGGTTTTGTATTGTATTTTTGGGAAGTGTACGGGATGGTGGCCTTGGCGGCTGCTTAGAATGCCACTGGCGGATACAAAAGAGAGCGAAAGCCAGAGCGAGAGCGAGAGAGAGGGGCAGAGAAACTATGGATTGCAATTTGCCATGACCAGGCCAAAGCCAAAGCGTATACCAACTGCAGCACGCCTACTTTTGTTTAAGTTGTTAGTGGAATGAGGGGAGGGGGAAGCGCGGGAAGTGATTAGGGTGGCAGGGTGGCAGGGTGGCATGGAAGTTTAGACTTTTATGCTTTTCGCAATGCATTCACTAAGTCGTTCAAATCGACACTGTGGGCGTGGCTGTTGCAGCTTTACAAAATTTCCGCTTTAGATTTTCGTATCGAATTCGTTTATTGTTATAGCAATTGTTGCTGTTACTGTTGTTACTGCTGCTGCTACAATTGTTGCTGTGTGTTGCGCATTGTTCTGGTTTTTAAATTTGTGGCTCAGTTAGCTGATTTATTGGCTCTCGATAATGTCTAGTCTTGATTCCATTGTTCGACCTGCTGCAACAATAATATATATCTATCTATTTATGTAGATGTCGATTTATTGATGGTTTATCATTGCACCATGACCCAAGATATCCGGCATTGTAATGTCACTAATCCTGCATCAAATGTATATATATTTTCGGTAATTCTAATACAAATATTTATTATATATTTTTATTTTAGTTGATGCAACATTAACCGCATGCTACTGGCTGCAACTTGCAATATGCAAGAAATGTCTCAAGAGTTTCGTTTTAAGTTATGTCGCTTCTTATGATCTGTGACACCAGACACGTCAGCGTCACTTTAAACAAAAGCATACAATTTCATGCCCACGCCCACAACATCATCAACATCAACTTCTCCCTTGGCGTTCTCCATTGGTTAACCGCAACAATTGTTGCCAATCTCTTACACAACTGACGTGTGGCTATGGCTGCTGTAATCAAAGATTGAGGGCTTCAGTTCAGCATATTGGTTGTGCTGTGGGTGTTTCTATCAACACTATTATCGGCAATCGACTTTACCTAAATTCAATTTGCAACAACAACAGCAGCAGTCAAAACAACAACAACAACAACAACAACAACAATATATCATGTTGCCATAAATCGTCTTTGCCTTATCAGCCAGCAACATGTTTGAGGTGGTCCCAGCGACCACGTGCCATTCCAGCTATTCGATTGTCCAGATATCTGGCAGTCCATTTGTCCATGTGTCCAATCATCTAGCAGTCAATGCCTTTAGTTTTCCAACACTCTGGCAACTCTCAGAAGTTGCTGTGCTGCTCCAAAAATGCTTGCAACTTGAGATGTGGGTTGCTTAGATCAAAGGATAACAGAGAAAATAAAATCAAAAATTGAAGCAGTTAATATTTATATATATATATATATATATATATATATCATATATATATATATCTCACATATATATATATATATATAAATCTATTAAATAGACTCAAATTCATATCATTATATAATAGTTAATAAGCTGTAATCCAACTTATTTCTAGCAACTCTTTTGCATTAATTTTCTGTAAACTTATTGAAGATCTGGTAAATATAAATGTATGTAGCATATATATTTACATATACTAAATTTAATTTGCTCAACTAAATTGTATTCATTAAGCAAACAACTTCAAGGGTTTGAAGGCTTCTTGAAGGTATCCTTAAGATAATTTTATGCAGTATATTGTTGCCAGCAATTGTTGCAGCAACTTGCTTACAAACTCGCAGCTTAGCTTGTGCCAACATAAATACTTGCACATAAGCTTACGTGTTAACTTGCATGTAAACTTGCACGTAAACTTGCACATCAACTTGCATGCACATAGTGAATGTTAAAGGATTGTGAAGGAGTTGCAAAGTTTTGACAGAAATAAAAGTTATCAAATTTTCGACTTGAGCAATTTTAAATTGGTTTCGAGCTGATTACATATTAGTTATATACCCTGTAAATATAGCATAGTAAAGGGTATATAAAAACTGTGCAATAAGCTTAAGGCACACTTAAGTTTAAGTAAACTTTATAGAAAACTGTAAAGAAATTTGAAAAGAAGTCTGCAATATGTAAGACTATCAAATGGATGCTTCACTTATAGGGTATTTGTTAGCTTAGCATTTAATTAGAATATGAAATGCATTCCTTTTGGAGCTTTTGAGCTGTTAAAAACACGGGCATTTACATGGCTGGCAAGCGGCGGCCAATTACCTAAATTGTATTACCAACAATTTGAGGCTCAAAGCACACACAAAATGTCAATTGAAATTTGCGTCAGCATTACCAAAGTTTTAATTACCAACACAATATCTCTATGTGAGTGTATGTGTGTGTGTGTGTGTGTGTGTGTTGCTGTCAACAAGATGATGGTTAATTGTTATTTTTGCATACACTAACTGAAGCTGGAAACTGGAGCTGTAGCTGCCAGCTTTGGGGTCTACAGATTACAGATTGCAGATTGCAGATTGAAGGCAGTCCGAGCTGCCTTTTGATTAGAGACTACAGAGTGAAAGACATAGAGGGAGAGAGAGAGAGAGAGAGAGAGAAAAAAGTAGGGAGATAGGTATAGCTGTAGGAGAGAAAGAAAGAAAATGCTTACATAATAATCTAGTTAACAAATTGTGTCATGCAGAGCGACCAAACGACCAAGACGACCAAGAGACCAACTGACAACTTCTACTTAGCTGGATGCCTTGCCATTGTGCTCGTGCTTGAGCTTATGGTTGTGGATGTGGATGTGGATGCCAATAGGTGGAGTGCAGCTGGCATAGCAACCGGGGCGGCCACTTTCGAAAGTACATACGTATTGTGGCAGGCAGTTGGCAGTTGTTGCACCTAGTTGCAGCCCGTTGACTAGAAGCTAAAAACTAAAGCTGGAGCTGGAGCTGTAGC
The DNA here is from genome assembly GCA_037044455.1 of Zygothrica quintamaculata. Taxonomy (NCBI): domain Eukaryota; kingdom Metazoa; phylum Arthropoda; class Insecta; order Diptera; family Drosophilidae; genus Zygothrica; species Zygothrica quintamaculata. The sequence goes on from JBAMBS010001931.1 coordinate 24,897, forward strand.
TGGGGCTGAAACTGTTCAATTGGTCCACAGAATGTTGCATGCAGATTTGAATAGAAATGACTTGCATAACATTCAACCAAAATGCTTATCGCACAATTGCGAGGGTGTTGCCAGAGCAACTATAAAAAAGTCATTAAATAATTTTTGTTTTCATTTTTTGTTTTTCTGTTTCGTTTTCGTTTTCGTTTTTATTTTTCTTTTCGTTTTATATAAATAATCCACGAGGGCAATCTACAATTTATGCACATTTTGTTGTTGATTTCCATTGTTTTTTTTTTCTTTTTTTTTTTGTATTTTCAGGGCGCTCACGAGTTTTTGCCACATTGGCGCCTCTGGGTGAACACTCCAAATGTCCAGGTTAAGTATTGAATGCCCAAAGCTGTCCAACTTATGTCTAAGACTAGAAGAATGGAAGAGTCCAGTAGAATTTATAACACATGTCAAGGCGACACTCAGATACTCTTCTATATATCCTGGTGATCACCTTTAAGATTACTTTTGTTATGTTTTTTATCTTTCTTTTCCTTTGACTTACAGCTCTTTCTTTTACTTTTACTTTTTTCCGACAAGTTCTGAGTGAACCTTATATATACTTTTTATAGCTGAACACCCTGCTAATCTGCTAAGAATTGGAATCGTTTGTTTCCTGGTTATTGTAGCTTCTTTATATCAAGTTTACCTTATAAAGATTATCTCATATTCCAACCTATGCACCTCCTGCAACAGCCTTAAAACTTTCAAGAGGTTTGCGTTAACTCTCCGGATACTCAGAGCGGGTTTACTTTAGGAAAACATTATATGAACTACATGAGATCTAAAGGGTTACTTTGTGACCTCCTATATATAGTGCTATATGTTTCTTACTCTTTAAATGTTGTCAATAAACAAACAGTTTCTATTAGGGGTTATAGCCAGCTTGATATAGCGTATGGAAAAACAATCATAAACGATTTGAGTTTTTCATTCCTTGCCATTTGCCTCTAGTGCTTGTAACTAGTTCAATTTGGGTGTGGCTGGGACTATGAAAACCTATGGAGAGAAATAGTATAGTAGACAAAAGAAAATGGAAAAGACTTGGGCACAGAAAATGAGTGAATGAAATTGAAAACTTGCCCAGCAAGTTGAACCTCGTACGTACGTTGAGTATTATTCAATGTGGAATTGTGGGTTAGTGGGTGAATGTGCACATTACAGTGGATATGACAGCCAGATTCAAGTGGTTGTTGTTATGGTTGCGGTTTTGGTTTTGGGTTATTGTGTTTCTCCCTTTGTGTGTGTGTGAGTGTAGAAATGATATATTAAAACATTTTTACGATAATATTAAAGGTATTTACTATTTAATGTTACTTGTTGTTGTTTTTAAATTTAAACTATGACTTCACCCGAATTGGTTAAGCTATAGATACATATATATATATATATATCTATATTTATGCCTATTGGGAACTGAAAACAAAAAAAAGTTAATGATCTTTGATATTTATAATGTTGTTTTGATCTTTGACGCGGAATAAGGAAGTTAATGTATCTATGAACTATACGTAAAGACGAAATTAAATTGGTTTTATTTTATGTATTTTTTTTTTCCTACTGCTCGCAAATTAACAAATTCTAGCGCCTAATCTATCATTAATTACACATGAGGACAACAATAGCACGCACACCTCAAACACACAAGCACACAAACACACAAGCACACAGACAGACTCAGACATAAAGATAATTTAAAGCTTTAAGCACGTTTTTAAGGCGTTGTCCGAAATAACCCTAAGCCAAATAATGATACCATAAATCGAAGCTGCAATTCTGGCCATTATATCAAAAATTTCCACTTTCAATTTTCAATATTAAAATTAAATTTATTTTAATGAGCAACACATACAACACACACGCACACACTCATACACTGTGGGAATTATTGGTTGGACAGCTAGCTGTTTGATTAATGTGATCAATGTGAGAGTGTGAAGACAACAACACTTGGCTAATGACTTAAGCCAACATCTCGTAATCCCAAGCTAATGTCACCTTTTGCAATTCTACGCGGCGTGCAATTAGTTAATTAGTTCATTACAATAATAATAACTATAACAACAACAATAACTGTGTATGTCTATGTATATGTGTAAGTGTATGTGTATGTGTATGAAAAGCTATGGTCACTTCAATTGTGTCAAGGTCAATGCAATGATGTTGGCATTTTGCATGTAATTTGCCTTCAAAATATCATCACATACGAATGACTTAAGCAACGAACTTGTTTTTTTCTTCTCTAACTTCTCACAAGAAGAGTTGAAATCTATATGATAGCGATGTCCACCACTGCGTTGTGTGTGTTTGCGTGTGTGTGTGTATCAGATCACGCACAGCTAGCGATCATTCAAGTATATTTTATAGCCATAACAGCAAGAGCATGTACTATAAGCGGGTATTATAGTTAAAGCAATCACCTTGTGCTGCTTACAAATTATTTTAGTTCCTTTAAATTGACACAGCAAATGATATAGACAAAAGTCTTTTAACATTTGCTTAACAGCACTGTTAACAGCACTGTTAACGGTATACGCATGCATTTTAACTTTGAAAGTATTAAGGAACAACAGAATAAACAGCTGCTGCCCACACGCACTATGCCTGCATAATGTATATAAGCTGTAATAATACGCAGCTGTTTAGAATACTCACCACATTCTAAGTACTTTCAGCGTACGCCAGCACATGGTGGAATTCACCACGTGATAGGCACTCGCTGCTCACATTGGCACGTGGTGAGTAAGCACGGCGCAAATTGCGTTGCTTTCAAACTTTCTTTGCTTGCACATTTTATAATACTAAATAGAAAATGAAAGTTGTTTTATATTTTAAATTAAAATTATCACTGTTTCATTTAAGAGCACAACGAAATCAAGTTTGGATATAGATACAGTATACGCATTATATTTCTTGTAAAAAGAAAAACTTCTACTAAAACTTAACTGAAAAATGGTAGTTACTTTAGTTTGCTTTTCTATGTCATGTCTACTATATAGAGATAAGATCGGGTAGTGTATACATCTGGAGCATATACTGCATATAATTATATTATACAATTTATCAAGTTTGTTTGGTTTCTTTTTTATATTGTTTATTTTTGGAACTTGTCACGCGCCACTGTTGACATTTTTTGTTTTTTTTTGTACCAAAATCCAGCAGAGGAAACGAGTTACGCATGAGCTTACGCACGGTACCGTTACTCGCATGAATGAATTGTATGTAGCCTGCGTGAGATTTGTCATTCTGTTTAAGCCGTAGGGGCCACATACAGTCAATGGAGTCTCAGCTGGAACACATTTAAGCTAACTTGTTTCTCTGTATTTTTTTTTTTTTTTTGCTTCTACTGTAAATGTCATGTGCGTAGTTCAAGTTGAAGTTAACTTGGCAATTAAGATATATAAATAAATATATATACGGATATGGATATAATATATACATATATAGGAGTGTTTGGGTAAAGGTTTCTTTTTATTTTTTTATGATACACATAAAAAGCTGTTGAAATGAATAACATAAAAAGTTTCCAGTAACAAGAGACGTGACAAACAGCTTCTGATATATATGAATATATATAATGTTAAGTAATCCATATCTAAATCATTTTAAAAGCGCTAATTAAAATTTAAATACTAAACCAGAGGAGACGAAAGTATTTAGAATTTATAGAGTAATCAACTTATTACAACTGTCACAACATTCATATGATAAGAGATATAGACTTAAATCATTTACTAAATATTAGTTAAAATTTATCTTATACACCGGCTAATAATATACTTAAAGCCCTCTAGTGGAACAGTTAGTACAGTTAATTGCACACATACATTATAAATGTTATGGCTTAAAGGGGCTTATTTGCATCATTTAGACGTAAGTGCATAAAATTGCATGCATTAAGGTCCAATTACACAAGCAGCCAGAAGAAAGACATCAAATGGCGACTTGCACCTCATAAGCCACTCTACTACTCTGCTATATATACAGTGAAAACTCTGCAAACGAACATCCCTTTTAGATAAATAATCTAAGACAGACATTTTCATGCAACGCCTTTGATCTTTTTCAATCGAAAAGCTGCTCTACTGTAATAAGCAGACAGTATTCACTCATAGAGAGTTTTCACTGTAAACAGCACTTCAGCTTTTAGATCATATAGCATATACCACATGGCATATGGCCTTGTCAATGCCGTTGTATGCCCCATAAGAATTCACATTCTCAACGATTTGCTAGACAATAAAAATCGCGCATATTTGGTGCAGTGCCACAAAAGAAAAAAAAAATACTAAGCAAAACAATTGCAATTGTTGGTTACAGTTGCAGTTGCAGTTGCATGTAGCACCATTGTGTTGTCTATGTGAATTTTGTATGTTAAGGATTAACGCCCAAAGTCTCAAGTACCAATTCTGTGTGGGAAAAACAATCCACACCCAAGTCCACCCTCTAAGTAACTGGCAGCTCTTTAACATTTTGAAAACCTGCGCAATTTGTGTTGAGTCTTGCTTTGCGATTACAATTGATATACATATAAATACACACACACACACACAGACACACACACACATACATATATATAGTCGAAATATTAATTAAGTCTCAACGATTTGTTAACGGTAACAACGACAGGTGTGAGCTTTGTATTTACTTTAATTGGCCAATTTTTGAAAGTTTCATTAACCGTCGACATTAACAGTCTGCAAGTTAACAGTTAACAGTTAACTTAACTTAATTAGTAGCACACACACACACACACACACAAACATACAATCAACTATTAAATAAATTAATTTTAAATATGGTTTACTTTTACTTTCATTAATTTTTTGATATATAATTACAAATACTTATACCTTCAATGACCTTGACTTTGGCATATTTTGCTTTTGCTTTTAATCTGTTTATTCATTTTAACATTTCCAGCTCACTAATTAACCTTAATTAAATGACTTTACATATTTTTCTTTTAAAGCTATGCATACTATATTAACTTAATAACACTTTGTAATTAATTGTTACTTTAAATTGTATTCTTATATTAACAGGGACAAAGTAAGCCTGAACACACTGTTAAATGCTTCTGTTAAGCTGTTAAACTCCCATGTTAAACAGTCTGTAAAGCTGTCAGAATTTAAATACTATCATATTCATGTCTGTTTCTGTTAAGTGCAAAATTGCTATAATAATTGATTCTCTCATATGTCCATCAGCTCTGTTAAGTACATAACACTATTATATTAAATGGATTTACTTCAACTATCATCTCATATTTTCTTCAATTTCCACTGTTTCTGTTAAGTACCAAACTGTTGTATAACTAAATCTGATAATTATAAATCAACTCTGTTAAGTACATAATGCTCTTATATTAATTGTATTCTCACGTTAACAGTGCCTAAGTAAAGCTAAACACACTGTAAAGTAGCTCTGTTAAGCTGTTAAACTCTCATATATTACAGTCTGTAAAGCTGTTATAATTTAAATACTATTCTGTTTCTGTCTTTATCTTGTTTTCTCCCATTTCTGTTATAATAAATGATTCTCCCATATGCCCATCACCTCTGTTAACTACATAACACTATTACTATTAATTGACAAAGTAAAGTTTAACACACTATAAAGTAGCTCTGTTAAGCTGTTAAACTTCCATGTTAAACAGTCTGTAAAGTCGTGTAGCCATATTTGCCACGATTTAAATGCTATCCTATTTGTGTCCTTATCTTATTTTCCCCCGTTTTAGTTAAGTGCTAAACTGTTATATTAAGTGATTCTGTGATATGACTATCACCTCTGTTAATTACTTAACACTATAATATTAAATGGCTTCAAGTATCGACTTTGATTGTCTCCCATCGCATGTTAAATTGTCATCAATTTCCAACGCTGCTGTTAAGTGCTGAACTCTCATGTTAAGTGATTCTGTTATATGTTTATCAGCTGTGTAAAGTAAATAACATTATTATGTTAAATGGATTTGCTTAAAGTATCGTCTCAGATTGTCTTCCATTGCATGTTAAATTGTCTTTAATTTCTACTGCTGTTGTTAAGTGTTAAGTGAACTCTCATATTAATTCTGTTAAGCACTTAGTTTATATGTTCAGAGCATACGGTACTGTAACATATACTAGTAAGCAACTCCTTTGGGTACTTAACAGAGTTGTATTGTATTAGATTTTGTTTGAGTTTTACTTTCGTAGGCTATTGGCTTATTGGAAAATTTAAAATTGTTAATTAATCATATATAAATAAGCCCAAAATATGTTGGGCTGACCTTGACTTTGGGTGAAACCTCAAATGAAACATCAAATGAGCCGTAAGATTGTAAACAATTTAAGTTAATTAAGATAAAATTAATGGTTTTACAACGCATCTATATAGAAAGTATAGTTAAGTATTTATGTTGATTATTAACTTCCTGTAGGATTATATAAGGGTATGTTAAGGTCATGTTATGATTATATTTTCAGCATATTTTTAAAATCATTTATCTTTTAGCGACCTTGACTTTGCCTCTATTCAATTTAAAGATTGTAAACATTTAAGAGTTAATTAAACTATCTTAATGGCTTAACTTTAGTTTAACAGAGCTGTAAGTTTTGATCTAAGTTTGGTCTGTCAGCTTAAGATAGTTAATTGATAGATTTATAGAGTGTCGGTAGATCATTCAAAGTGTTCTAGTTACACTCAATTATGCAAGTAATTTATCATATTTCTTTATATACATATATATATATATATATAACATGAGTTATTGAGATTCGTGGGAAACTACTCGATCATATGACTAGCTTTGGATCATATTTCTGCGAAATGCGACGATTAAAATCAACTCTATAACAATTTGTCGCGATATGCCAAGCGATCAGCTTGGCTTTAATTACCACCCTGTAAATTTGCATTCTAATACAAAAGTCCAACTGTATATAAAACTAAAGTACATATATATATATATATATAGTAAATTTATAGTATGAATCAGTGTTGCTGCTGCCTCTGGGCAAGTGTTGACGTGGCCCAAGCTATTTGCTGCACGTAATCCATAATTGCCGTAAAGCCTTTTGACGTACTCGAAACTGGCCAAATTGCAATCGTGTAAACGCGTTAACAGTGTATAAATGTGAAGCATAGCCGAAGGTCATCAGCAGCCAACAACAAGAATAGATCCAACAACAACAACCACAACGACAGCAACAGCAATTGCTGCGATCGGTCAACCTGAGCAGCTCTGACAGGCGGGGCCGCAGCAGCAATCGAAGCTTTTAGTCAGCTTCCAAACAGCTTCTTACCATTTAAGCCATTCGCTTAGATTTTCCCACAACCAGAGAACGCGTTTGGGCGTTTTAGATTTGTTTTTTTTTTATATTCTGACTGTTCACTCATTCACCTTAAAGCGTATCGAGTGTTGACTTTTGTTGACTGTTGATTGTGTTGAGTGTTAACTATGTTAAAAGTATGTTTTTTTTATACACTCTTAATGGAATCGATAGGCATTAACGTAAAGCATGTAACAGTGTTACGAACAGAACTTATCCTACATTAAATGTCTGTTAAGTTTATAGGTTTGATATAAGTTTTAGCACTATTCTAACTTCTATTAAATAAATAGTTCTATTATATGGCTGTTAAACTATTAACAGCTAATGTTAACTAGTTCTCCACAAACCTATATTATCTTCAGGATTAGTTTTTTGATATGAATGTTATTAACAGATCTATCTGTTATATAAACAATTTATGTTAAGTAACTAGAACTAATAATATTAACAATTTAATAGTCTATGTTAACTATCTTCTAGAGTGTGTCTGACTGTTGCTATAAAGAACACTTAAAAACTATTGAAGCTCTTTCTTTATGTGTGTATCTGTTAGTTACAAAAACAATCTAGAAGATTATAAAATACTATTACGTATATTAATCTCGATTTACATAAATTTTCTTGTTTATGACTAACGGCAGCACCGTGACATTAAGAGAGTTAAATGAATCGGTCGTTCCTATCGAGATCAATATATCATATCCTGTACACCTATTTGGCCAGTTGCAGACACAGTTTTTGGTTCCGCAAACGGTGGCATAAAGCGTTGCATAAACGCCCACTGAATGAGTTGACTACAAATTGCAGTGGCTCTTGGCCTTTATGCCACGACCCGGACTTGATCCATAAGCCACTTAAATTTTGTGTATGTCTATATGAGTGTGTGTGCCTGTGTGTCTGTGAGTATGTAGTACCATGTAGTTGGAGGCGTTACAGAACTTTAAACTGTTAAGGCCAACAGCGAACAGCTAACCGAAAATTAAGTTAAAATAAAACCTTATGCAATTTTGGCACATTAATCTTTGCTTCTAATATATTACTATTATTATTATTATTATTATTTATATATGCTTTATTTAGTATAGATTCTATCGAGTTGATCTGACAATATTTCCTGCCTTTGCCGATTTATCAGATTGGCCTTAAAATCTGATTCCCATCACCAAAACTTTCTACTATATATTATAGTATTTTAGCAATATATTTATATTTAAGACTGAATAGTTTAAATTTAAAAACAAAAGCCGAAAGCTTTTACCAAAAAAGTGTTTAGATAATTTTAAGCCGAACTTTATCATTACATATAGATAGTTATAGACAAGAAGAGAAGTGAAAATTTTAAAGGAACTTCTTAAGCTTTTAAATAAATATATTTAAAGCTTTTAAGTGTATGCTAAGCTTTGCAATTAATATGAAATACTGCAGCAAGCTTCAGTTGAATTTGAAGCAATTTCAAGTGATTTTTTTTGGTGTTGCGAACGAAGTAAAATTCAATATTCTAAGAAATCCAGTAAAATAATTATAATATAATGTTATATAATACTGAAACTAGTTTGTTCTAATGTGATCTTATATGCTTAGAAATTGAAACATGTGAAAAAAGTTTAATTCGAAGAAAGATGCAAAGAAAGTTGCATAGAAGGTTGCATCTTTCCGTCAAACAGTTTTTATGGTTCTATAATGTTTTCACATAGCTGTACTATATATATATTATTATTATATATATAGATATATATATATATATATATAATAATAATAATATAACCAATCATACTCCCTAAAAGTATATACCTAAATTCGCTCATAGATGTACTACCAAGTTTTCCTAGATAAATGAGGTTAAGGCGCACTTTTTGTTATTATTCTGCTCAGTTTGAGCTGCCCCAAGAATCCGCAGTATAGAACAGTTGATCAAAAGTAATAATAGGATATTGTGAAAGAAATCATTTATAGAAAATTATATAGATATATAGATGATAAGATATATTTGATGATACGCTATGGCTGCTATAAGTAACTTTAACAGTTTGCTCATAACTTGCAAGTAAGTTTATTACGCTTCAGAAAACTTTTAGCAAAGGAAACTTAAGAAATTATGCAATATTATTAGATAATTTAGGTCTACCATCTATAATAGATTAACCGTTGAGCCTATAAAATACAATGCCGCAAAGCTAGCAACAAATTTTTCAAGCTTCATTTTCACGCCGCGAATACTTTTAGGCTTTAAAGATGGGCATATATATTTTAGTATTAAAATTTTAAAAACTGGAAAAGCTTTTTCATTTTAGCTACTTTTTATAACTTTTTACTTGCTTAAGCTGGAAGTCGAACCAAACATCCCTCCACTAAGTACTACTTAAGGCTCAGTATAATTGCCTTGGTTCATCAGTTGAAGAAAGGAAAAAGCAAAAGTTCTTTGATTAATTTGCTCCATTAATTTTGTATATAAAGTAAGATTTATAAATATTTGTATATATATATATATATTATTTATTATTTGTATATTATATATGGTTTGTCAATAAATATGTATTGTAATATAATATTTGAAGCACTTAATTAATATTTTTTGAAAACATTTTTTAAGCTAAACACTACAAAAAAATTCATTATAATTATAACATGAAATACTTTTCGTATTATTATATATATATTTATGTATATATGTATATATATAGAATATGGGGAATATATAATGGTTATACATTTGTCTATGTGTTTATATGTGTGTGCACGTCTGTGTGTGTATATATATAATTTGCTGTACATACAGTTTGCATATATAGAAGGAAAAGGAGAGAAGAAAAGAATTCAAACGCAACAAATTTAAGGCGTTCGATAAGTATGTGTAAGTACATGATAATTATATATAGTAAAGTATAGTATAGTGTAGTATAGCATATAGTGTAACTTGTAGTATATAGTGTAGTAAGATATATAGTATATATAGATATAGATATTTATATGTCTTTTTATCGGGTAAACAATACTTGGCTGGCATATTATTAACAATTTTCTCTTATTTTTGTTTTTTCCGTTTTGTTTTTGTTTATCATTTTTGCTTTGTTTTGTTTTGTTTTTCTTTCCTTTGTCGGCAACTTTGAGAATTATTTATATTCATTTATTTTATACTTTTGGGCATTTTGGCTATATAGTTTGAAATGTGACTTGTTGGTGAAACATCCCGATGTGACTATCCGCAGGGTTTCCCCAGAAAAGACTTCTAAAGGCGACACTCGGCAACGAATCTCCGAACAAACTTCTAATAGTTTCTCCCTGAAGTAAATCGTCGAAGTTTCTTTTGGAAGGGACAGCTTGAAGTGACCCTCCAATGCGAAGCCTTGAAGTTTTTTCCCGAAGTGACTCCCCTAAGCGATTCCGTGATGTTTCTCCTCGAAGTGACTCCCCCCTACGACTCTCCGAAGCGCCATTACGAAGCGACACTCCGAAGGTATAATTCGTGGAAATACTTCAGTAGGGAACATAGGAGGCGGTATTCCGCTTACGTCCCATGTTGCAGATCTTAAAGTGGCACGGCGACATATCTATGGTGATAGAAATGATATACGATATTTGTTAATTAACCACATTCGTTCCGATAAGTATATATAAATATAAACGGTATATATCACCTCATGCAACACACTTACATTGTTTACGAACTATTTTGCGAACCAAAAAACATGTAATAAAACGAATTGGACAAATTCAGACATTGATTAGTTAGTGGCATGCAATTACAAATATATTATATATATATATAGGATCTATGCTGAAATGAACTTACATTGTACATTCTTCTTCATGTTGTGCCGCTTGCCGGATGAACTTTCGCTCTGTTTCTTAGCTGGCATAGAGGTTAACGGGTTATCCTCCAGCAAATTGAGATGTACTTGATCCTCAGCAATCCCATTGCCATTATTATCGGCCAAACTGTGTAAACGTGCCAATAGACGTGATCCCAGCTGAGCACGCTCCAGTTCCTGGCTCTCCACTGTCATGGTCGAATCATTATCATCATAGTCAGCGGTCAAAGCCAAATCTCGCAATGATGGCCACTTGCTACCAAACTGATTGGATGCGCCCAAACGTTTTTGTTGTTGCTGTTGCTTCTGCTGTAGGTATCTCTGTGAGTAGTTAACATTTGTGGTCATATATAAGATCATATAAATAAATACATATATATATATATAGATACCCACCAGTTGTTCGGCGTAATAGTTGCTCTCCTCATTGCCCACACCAAGGCGCAAGGGTGGACCCAAAGCTGGGCCAGAGCCAAGGAGTTCATTGTAAAAGTATTGCGTACCAGCTGCGCCTACAACAGAATTGGGGCGTGGCAATGCATTGCTTACTGGAAACAAGGATACAATTGACAGCAATACAATAGAAGCTACAAGCAACCGATGACGACCGATAGCAGCGCTGCACATGGTTGATGATGACGCCAAAGCCATCACGTTGTTCACTTTCCAACTGCGAAGTAATGTAAAAAAAAATAAGAATTTTATACGGTTGCCCACTATATACATATATGTGTGTGTGTGTGTGTGCGTATGTGTGTATGTGAGTGTAGGTTAGAGTTTGTTTTCAAACTGGGACAAATTAACAACAGGTGCCACCAACCCAACCAACAGCTTATCCAACCACTTCAGAGCCTTCCCACATTCTCTTCCTTTGTAAGTGAATGCTTACGCAAAAGGGTTTCCTATTACATTTTAACCCCTCGAAACAAACAAAGTTACAAAGTGTAATAGCTAAAAAAAATAATATAATAATAAAACACCTCTTCTTCTTCTACATTCTTCTACACTTTGGTTTTCGCTTTCTTCTTCTACTACTACTTATATTCATTCTTTTTAAGTTATGAATTCGCTTTCGAGTGTTTTCTTAACTTTTCCTTTCTTTCAATGAGCTTTCCCCGGAGGTTTTCGTATTTCAAAACAGTCACGTTGCAAGCAACATTTGTAACTTTTTTTCTTTTTCCATTAGGCTAAAATATATATATATATATATATATATATATATCTATATATACATATAACTGTATAGTATATCAGTTGACTTAAGTTCTTTGATGCCCAAAAAGTGCCAACACGCTCACATGCCACATTCCAAATGCCACATGCCACATGCCAGTTACCAGTTACCAGTTGCTGGTTAGGTCAACGATTTAAGCAGGTTTCAGGTTGGTGTTCTATGAGTAAGGGTTTGAGGGGGTATACACATCCAGTGTGTACTCGTCCGTAACGCGGTCTATGAGTTCGACATTGGCTTAATTGCCGCTTATGAAATATTAATGCCTAATTATGCTTTAGCTCTGACGCGCTAAGTGCAAAGGTCCTTGTGTAAGGATAACGTGACCAATGACTTAATACACCTACTTTATCATTTGGTTTACAATCCTTCAAAAAAACAAATATAACAAAAACCTAGAAAGTTAAGTTAAAAAGACATTAAAAAAACGCCGCAAACTTTTCAATCACAATTTAATATGAAAATTAAGTTCAATGTCTAAGTCTAAGGATGCATACCAAGAGATTTAAGGCTGTCTATAGGCAATGCCATTGATTAACAGTTATGCAGCTTATATTAATCAAGTACTTTAAGTGCTATTTATATATATATTTATTAAAGAGAGAATATAAAATAAAATATGCAAAATGAAGAATGAAAATGAAATCAAAAATCGATTTTATTTTCAAAACTTAAAGTTATTCCTGTTAATGAAGTTTGCAAACAAAGTAATAATGATGTTTTCTAATGGTAATAGTTAAGATCAGGTTCAATACTATCAGATATTATATACTATATATAGAACAAACAAAAGTATTAGACTTGAATTAAGATTATCCATTCATTTGAATTAGATTACCGATAGATTTGAGGTACTTCTGCTTCTGTACAATTGCCATAAAGTTCAAATATTTATGCCATAAATCTGTCATACATCTGTTATAAAACTGTTTTACTTGTATCATAACAGTACCTATACCATACATACATATAAGTTTCAGAACTATCATAGAAAACTTTCATTCCTGCGCCCTTTATCCACTATAGAAATGCCATAAATCAATCAAAGCTACTTCTGGGCACAATTATGTACTACTTGCTATATGGTGTATGATAAACTAGAAGTACTCACAAGCAGCTCGTATCGTATCCATTATACTCGTATGCAAGTTGCAGCATAACTTGCATGAAAAACGCTAATATCCTTTATTAACTTTTTCCTCAATCATTGCAGTTTTTTTTAGCAATGCAACAATCTAGTATGATAATTGATATTGAGCTAATAAAGCTTCAATTTAAATAATATTTAGTGATTCCCATTTAAATCAAATCTTAAAATTTAAACTTAAATTGCAGCTAATTATTATTAAATAAAAGAGTCAAAGACACATACATATATAAATGCATATAACAGATTATAGGCTGATATTCCAGCTGGCAACAAAAAGAAGAAGAAGCAGCAACGCAAGCAAAGAAGAAGAAGCAGCAACGTTGATTGCTTTTTGCTTAATTTTTTCTTATTTTCTTCTATTTAATGCGATGCGATAAACTTTTGGCGTCATTTGCATTGAATTACACGCTCCACATGGGTTTTTTTAGATCTTTTTTTTTTTTAATATGAAGAATGATTTATGGGAAATGCGAATAAAAATTTTATTAAATTTGGAATCGTGGCAAACGCATTTTTTGCCTCTTCAAGTTGATAATGATAATGCGCCGATCTCAGATTTGCGACTAAGAAAGAAAAAAGAAAGGTTTCCTTTTTTTAATTTTAATTTTCTACAGCATATTTCCAAGTAGCAGACACGAGGCATATCAATATGAATATACAAATATATATACATATATATATATACATAAATGAATATGAGTTGGGAGTACATTTAGATAGATTGTCATGCATTTAAAGATTCATATTCAGTTTTATTTTAGAATCAAAGTCAAGGTCTAACGCGTGCAAGTTTCATTCAACTTTCACACTCTATGACACAGTGGCACGCCCCATAATTATCTTGGGGCCAAAGAGGCGAGCGTTTCTCACATTAAAACTATAACTGACAAATAAAGTATTTTGACTATTTCACTTGTTACATATATATATATATATATATATATATACTATATATAGATAGAGACATATTTTTGACAAATTTGACAGGTCTCAAAATGACGACACCTGCGACACGAAGTTAATTACAATTTTCACTTGGTGCCCCACAATAAATGATAATTGATAAGAATTTTTGGGTTATTTCACATATTAACGTATACTAATAATAGTAACTATTTTAAAGATTCTATATATAGTATTTCTGCCTATCACTTTAATATGTATAATTTGTAAGCCCAATCTTTAATTGGGGGAAATTCAGTTGGAAAGCACTGTAAAGATCTTGATTGAGTACAGTAGAGAAGTCAGAGATAGGTTGTATAAATGATGTATAATAATAATATAACAGTTGTAAAACAGTTAAAGTACAATAATATATCTATAAAACAGTTATACTAGTACAATTTTATATTGAATCAATCCAATAAAGTAAAATAAAAGTACTTTTAACAAATTTCAAACAATAAGAAATATCTGTTGTCGCACAGTCTTATAATAGTAATATAACAGTTGTATAACAACTTAAAAGTGTATCAGTTATGAAAAATAATGAATTAATAATGTTAACTTTTAACATTGAAACAAATTTAGAAACATCGTCGAAAAAAAAACACCAAATCTAAAAATTTTCAATTGTTCTCAAGAATCAGATCAAAGCATATCATACATTATCATACAAATTATGACCTGATATTAAAGTATAACACTTTACTTAGATAGCTCATAATCTCAACTTATGTTTATTCAATTATCATTCATTTTAAATAATTTTTAATCATTCAAAAAATTAAATTTTTAATACGCATTAAAATCTACTTGTAACACGCAAAAGTTTCCCAAAACAACTTTCCCTTAGTAAACGTATCATTAAAACAATCAATGGAAAAAAAGAATAATTAAAAATTTTAACAGGGTATTTTGCATAAATAAAATACAAATATATTTCAGTTTAGAATTATTAAGAAAATAAATATAAAATAAACCTAAAATGAATAACAAAATAAACAAGAAATAAGTTAAATGACATAGAGCTATACTTAGTTTGATTAAAGATCTGTAGAAAATTTTAAGTAATACATAAAAACCCTTAAAAGACATTGTCTTATGTTAAAGTAATGTTTAAAATGCAAATGTGAACTATGTATATATATAATTTTATATAGAAATTATTGTAGGTATATTAATTTTGACTCCATATTAATGGATTATTAAGGGCGAATTATTGTTGAGAATTAAGTGCGTCATCGGTGAGCTAAGAAAATGATATAGAATTCTTATCAACATAGAAGTCGCATCTATAAATGACACGCCCTCTTTTTGGTACTTTTGGGGGTCCAACGGCACTAACCTTCAGTCAAAAGCTATCTCTAATAAACGGTATAAAACAAATAAAAGTAAAGAAACAAAAACAAAGCAAAAAAAAAAAACAAAAAAAAAAAACAACGCAATAAACGTATCAAAAAGTATTTCATGCCCTCAATTCAAAATTATTTTCGTATCACGAGACTAAAAAAAAAGGTTTTTTTTTTCTTTCTGATCATTGAACAAATTTTAAATACTACTTGAATACTATACTCATTTAATATAATTCATTTAAAAATTTTAAAGCATTGCGCTGATAAGACGACTACAAAAATTGTAAATTTTTTTGAATAGCATTCGATTTATTTCGATTCGATTCGATTGAATAAAGCGCCTTCTAATGTACACGTAACTCCAATAATATTTATGAATATTTAATATATATTTTTATAAATTTATGTATATATGAATACACATATATATAAATCAATGTTTAATGTTTGCTGATAATTACATATATGAATATGAATATGTGAATAGTATAGATTATGGTCTCATCCAAAATTATGTGATTACGAGTATAAAATAATTTTTTTCTTTTTTAAATGTTTAATTCATTATCAATGGCTATATGTATATATATAATTATAATTTTCTTGGCGCCATTCTTATGACCCAAGATTGAATGAGTCTAGGGGTATATGAGTATATGAATATACCCATTGTTCGATATTAATGTTACTTAAAACAGATTCTTAAAATTTAGATGAAAATTATTTGTAAATATTAGTTAAATATTTCTAATAAATAGACAATCGCAGAATGTGAATAAATTCATTTAAAGTATCAACACCAAAAGTTAAAATATTTTATGTATTTTTTTAATACTGCAAAATATTTAATATTGCAAATATTTGTTAAAAGAACAAAAGCTTGAAACTTATCTATTCTATAAATAAAACTTCTCATAAAGTTTTTGTACTTTAAATAAATACACTTTTTAATTAAATAATTAAATGAATAAACTCTCATAATATTTGATATTTATTTATTAAGAAAAAACTATTATTCTTGATCTATCTGAATAATGTAAGAAATAATGTATAAATAATTTGCTTACCTTTTGAAAATTTTATTGAAAGATTTGTATAACTTTTTTAAAGTTATTTTTTTTTCACTTTGCACTTTGCACTGGATAAACTTTACTTGAGTGTAAAAAATAACTTCTACTATAGATTAAACTTTTTTGATGACTTTAAATTCTTTTTAATATGTTGTATATATATTTTTTGTCGCTAGGCTATGGCAATCGTTTAACCGTTAGGTGTGACAGTGCAGAATAAACGCAAATCCGGTGCGCGCATTTGTTTATATAGGCGTTGACAGCGCTGAGGACCGCAACCGAAAAGGGTAAATCAACAGGTACAGTATTACACACATACGCATACATAGATATGCGCGCAAACATCGGTACACAATACACAGAGCAAAAGGCACAAACGCATCGGTATAAACAGTTACATATATATATATATATTTATTAAGCAGCACAAACGAATGTTGACGACGAGCAGAGACGATGATGGAGATGTTACTTGTATAGAACTCAGCCAAGTTCGGCCATTCAACAGTTCGGCGGACTTGTCACAGCGCGAAGTTCGGCAAGTTAAATACCGATTCAAAACCGTACGGGTGGGCGTATGTCAGTATCCAATGGTCGTGTGGGCGTTGAGGGCGTTGCGTATGGCCTTTTATAACTCAGTTGCAGTTCATAATATGCAAAGTACGTGTAGTGGTTTTTAATTTCGCTGTTTTTACTCTGTTTACTGTGTCTTTCTACGTTTCTGTTTCTGTTTATTTTTTTTTTTTTTTTTTAATATATATGTTGCGACTAAAGGTAAAAACAATCAAGTTACCACCAACACAGTCACAAATGTTATTCTCTTTGCATTTGCTGTACAGACTTTAATAGAGGCGATCTTTTTTTTTCCTTTTTTTTTTTTTGTTATAGAGTTGATTTTTAGTTGTAGTTAACGCTTTGTTGGGTGCTTGCAAACTAAATTGGATGCTTATGATCGATCCTCTCACTTTGCGTCGCATCTCATTTTTCATCATGCTCTTCTTCTTTTTCTTTTACTTTAACTGTATTAATTAAAGTCGATCATGTTCTCAGACCTAAGATGTACGTTTGCCGTGCCACGCTTTTGACAAATCGCCCGATAAAGCTGAGATTTATGGCATTTGAAAATAGCAGATAATGATTACGACAATGTTATGGTACACACGCTACACAAATCAAGGCTTATTAGCTGCTTACAAAAATACTAAATTCTCATGATTTTACACAATAAAAATATATACTTTAGTTGATTTTAAAAAAATACTATATAGAGGATACCATTTGATGACTTCAAACTTCCAAATCTAAATTAAAGCTACTTATTTTATCTCCTACTATCTACTACCTTACACTATAACTAAAAAAAAGCACTTAAAATCTTACTTTATCATATTACCGAATGTATCAAATCTCTTGGTAAAACATTTTTTACTATAATAAAATATATATAGAATTATAAAAGTAATATAAAATAGTGTAAGTACCATTAAAAGTACCATATTTAATTTACATATTATTTACTTAACTTAGAAATACTTTAAAAAACTAAAAGTTGTTGCAGGTTAAATATTGTTCAAGAGATTTTATAATATAATTAAATTATAGACTCCAATTCTTTCGTAGAAAATTTAATAGACAAGTTCTGATACCATTATAAAATGTCCCTCAAAATTTCACACAGGTTCATTAACATTCTCGAAAAAAAAAAACATTTTCAAGGTACTTTTCGGAATTTATTAATATTCGGCTTAGTTTTAATGTACCTAAAGACAAAATTCTTCAAGGGATCGTAAAGCATAACGTTAAACATAATTGAACAATTTGATTTGTAGGTCAATAAACTCGTAGAATCTGTTGAAGCTAAAACTTGTGAATTTTTTTTTGTGAAAGTTAATTAGGTCAATGTCAAAATTTATATATAATTATATATATATATAATACACGGATGTTGAAATACCATCAGACTATTGCATGAACAATTTATTGAAATCATCGAAAGATTTGTATGAACGGTATGACAGATTAATGTTCTTTCTATATTTATATACATAGTCGAACATATCTCAATATAAAAATGAAAATTAAAATTAATGCTACCTAAAATAGATTTTAATTAGAAGAAGAAATAGCGTTCTACTACAACGCATATAGTGATAATAGACAACGATTATCTTTTATGCTCTAAAGTCAAAATACTAGGACAAAAGAAATACATATTTTTTAATGCTCTTCAACTAATCTTCTCCAGAATCCTAATAAATTGCTTTACCCATACCCATTCAATTCAGCTGACGCAGCAGATTATTATTATTATTATTATTTTTCCCTTTACTTAAATGTAGCTAAAAAGGGGACTATTGGATTGACGGTAAGCAGCATGATTGATTCCCTTGAGTATATATATGGTTTGTAGGCCTCAATAGCCCATCCGACTTTCTTTTTTTGGTCCTCTGTTCTATTCATCCGTCCATTCGAGTTGGAATATGACTGTATTTACATGTCTATCTGGCTTGGTATTAAAAACACCTGTGCGTATACTTAATTTTATGCGAATCCATTTCTGGATTCGTTAATCCATTTTTAAATAGAGAAATAAAATATATGCGAGTTTGAGCCCTAGTAAAGCGTTGCATACAGTCATGTGTACCCGACTAAAAAATTTTGGTTTTTTTTTTTTATTCCATTTTTAAATTTCAAATCTTTTAGTCTGGCAAGTACAGTGACATGTCTGACACATTATGTGATCCTGCTAGTATCGGAGAAATATAATCGCGCACCCACGTTTTTTTTTATATAATTTGCAAAAAAAATTAATTTTTTTTTTTGGTTACATCAGCCAAATATATATAGATATGTGTGTGATGATTAGCTATATAGACTTAGTATCTCATCAGTAGTTTGATAAGAAATTTTGAACACTACCAGCAAAACTTATATGACACGCAAATAAAACATTTAATAGCAAACATATCAGTGCTAATTGACACTTATTAAACAAAATAGGCGCAACAAGATACATAGACATTGATGACTGCATACCGGAACAATTGAGTACTCGTGACTGCTGATTGTAGCCGTTGCTGTTGTACACTATACAACAAAGAATTTCTACCCAATATTGTTATCCCCTAGTTTATAAGTATATGAATTAATATATAACTATTTTGCTTATATGAATAACTCACTTAAGTTGTTGCTTTATCTTAGATTCATATAAAGCAGTTGAGAATGTATATATGATTATATGTCAATCTACAAAATGCAGCAACATATTTTTAATAATAAAACATAATATTTTCTTCAATAAGATACTGTATTAAATAATTAAGGTATGGTAAATAAACCCTGTGATTCAGTTCTCCTTTTTCTCATAATTTTTACTTTAGGTTTCAAATAAAAAACTAATTTGTTGTGCTGTGTAATTTGCCGGAATGAGCAGCACGTGTACTCAATTGTTCCGGTATGAAATATCAATGTCTATGTATCTTGTTGCGCCTATTTTGTTTAATAAGTGTCAATTAGCACTGATATGTTTGCTATTAAATGTTTTATTTGCGTGTCATATAAGTTTTGCTGGTAGTGTTCAAAATTTCTTATCAAACTACTGATGAGATACTAAGTCTATATAGCTAATCATCACACACATATCTATATATATTTGGCTGATGTAACCAAAAAAAAAAATTAATTTTTTTTGCAAATTATATAAAAAAAAACGTGGGTGCGCGATTATATTTCTCCGATACTAGCAGGATCACATAATGTGTCAGACATGTCACTGTACTTGCCAGACTAAAAGATTTGAAATTTAAAAATGGAATAAAAAAAAAAAACCAAAATTTTTTAGTCGGGTACACATGACTGTATGCAACGCTTTACTAGGGCTCAAACTCGCATATATTTTATTTCTCTATTTAAAAATGGATTAACGAATCCAGAAATGGATTCGCATAAAATTAAGTATACGCACAGGTGTTTTTAATACCAAGCCAGATAGACATGTAAATACAGTCATATTCCAACTCGAATGGACGGATGAATAGAACAGAGGACCAAAAAAAGAAAGTCGGATGGGCTATTGAGGCCTACAAACCATATATATACTCAAGGGAATCAATCATGCTGCTTACCGTCAATCCAATAGTCCCCTTTTTAGCTACATTTAAGTAAAGGGAAAAATAATAATAATAATAATAATCTGCTGCGTCAGCTGAATTGAATGGGTATGGGTAAAGCAATTTATTAGGATTCTGGAGAAGATTAGTTGAAGAGCATTAAAAAATATGTATTTCTTTTGTCCTAGTATTTTGACTTTAGAGCATAAAAGATAATCGTTGTCTATTATCACTATATGCGTTGTAGTAGAACGCTATTTCTTCTTCTAATTAAAATCTATTTTAGGTAGCATTAATTTTAATTTTCATTTTTATATTGAGATATGTTCGACTATGTATATAAATATAGAAAGAACATTAATCTGTCATACCGTTCATACAAATCTTTCGATGATTTCAATAAATTGTTCATGCAATAGTCTGATGGTATTTCAACATCCGTGTATTATATATATATATAATTATATATAAATTTTGACATTGACCTAATTAACTTTCACAAAAAAAAATTCACAAGTTTTAGCTTCAACAGATTCTACGAGTTTATTGACCTACAAATCAAATTGTTCAATTATGTTTAACGTTATGCTTTACGATCCCTTGAAGAATTTTGTCTTTAGGTACATTAAAACTAAGCCGAATATTAATAAATTCCGAAAAGTACCTTGAAAATGTTTTTTTTTTTCGAGAATGTTAATGAACCTGTGTGAAATTTTGAGGGACATTTTATAATGGTATCAGAACTTGTCTATTAAATTTTCTACGAAAGAATTGGAGTCTATAATTTAATTATATTATAAAATCTCTTGAACAATATTTAACCTGCAACAACTTTTAGTTTTTTAAAGTATTTCTAAGTTAAGTAAATAATATGTAAATTAAATATGGTACTTTTAATGGTACTTACACTATTTTATATTACTTTTATAATTCTATATATATTTTATTATAGTAAAAAATGTTTTACCAAGAGATTTGATACATTCGGTAATATGATAAAGTAAGATTTTAAGTGCTTTTTTTTAGTTATAGTGTAAGGTAGTAGATAGTAGGAGATAAAATAAGTAGCTTTAATTTAGATTTGGAAGTTTGAAGTCATCAAATGGTATCCTCTATATAGTATTTTTTTAAAATCAACTAAAGTATATATTTTTATTGTGTAAAATCATGAGAATTTAGTATTTTTGTAAGCAGCTAATAAGCCTTGATTTGTGTAGCGTGTGTACCATAACATTGTCGTAATCATTATCTGCTATTTTCAAATGCCATAAATCTCAGCTTTATCGGGCGATTTGTCAAAAGCGTGGCACGGCAAACGTACATCTTAGGTCTGAGAACATGATCGACTTTAATTAATACAGTTAAAGTAAAAGAAAAAGAAGAAGAGCATGATGAAAAATGAGATGCGACGCAAAGTGAGAGGATCGATCATAAGCATCCAATTTAGTTTGCAAGCACCCAACAAAGCGTTAACTACAACTAAAAATCAACTCTATAACAAAAAAAAAAAAAGGAAAAAAAAAGATCGCCTCTATTAAAGTCTGTACAGCAAATGCAAAGAGAATAACATTTGTGACTGTGTTGGTGGTAACTTGATTGTTTTTACCTTTAGTCGCAACATATATATTAAAAAAAAAAAAAAAAAATAAACAGAAACAGAAACGTAGAAAGACACAGTAAACAGAGTAAAAACAGCGAAATTAAAAACCACTACACGTACTTTGCATATTATGAACTGCAACTGAGTTATAAAAGGCCATACGCAACGCCCTCAACGCCCACACGACCATTGGATACTGACATACGCCCACCCGTACGGTTTTGAATCGGTATTTAACTTGCCGAACTTCGCGCTGTGACAAGTCCGCCGAACTGTTGAATGGCCGAACTTGGCTGAGTTCTATACAAGTAACATCTCCATCATCGTCTCTGCTCGTCGTCAACATTCGTTTGTGCTGCTTAATAAATATATATATATATATGTAACTGTTTATACCGATGCGTTTGTGCCTTTTGCTCTGTGTATTGTGTACCGATGTTTGCGCGCATATCTATGTATGCGTATG
The DNA here is from genome assembly GCA_037044455.1 of Zygothrica quintamaculata. Classification (NCBI taxonomy): domain Eukaryota; kingdom Metazoa; phylum Arthropoda; class Insecta; order Diptera; family Drosophilidae; genus Zygothrica; species Zygothrica quintamaculata. The sequence continues at coordinate 47,975 of JBAMBS010001931.1, forward strand.
TGTGTAATACTGTACCTGTTGATTTACCCTTTTCGGTTGCGGTCCTCAGCGCTGTCAACGCCTATATAAACAAATGCGCGCACCGGATTTGCGTTTATTCTGCACTGTCACACCTAACGGTTAAACGATTGCCATAGCCTAGCGACAAAAAATATATATACAACATATTAAAAAGAATTTAAAGTCATCAAAAAAGTTTAATCTATAGTAGAAGTTATTTTTTACACTCAAGTAAAGTTTATCCAGTGCAAAGTGCAAAGTGAAAAAAAAATAACTTTAAAAAAGTTATACAAATCTTTCAATAAAATTTTCAAAAGGTAAGCAAATTATTTATACATTATTTCTTACATTATTCACATAGATCAAAAATAATAGTTTTTTCTTAATAAATAAATATCAAATATTATGAGAGTTTATTTATTTAATTAAAAAGTGTATTTATTTAAAGTACAAAAACTTTATGAGAAGTTTAATTCATAAAATAGATAAGTTTCAAGCTTTTGTTCTTTTAACAAATATTTGCAATATTAAATATTTTGCAGTATTAAAAAATTACATAAAATATTTTAACTTTTGGTGTTGATACTTTAAATGAATTTATTCAAATTCTGCGATTGTCTATTTATTAGAAATATTTAACTAATATTTACAAATAATTTTCATCTAAATTTTAAGAATCTGTTTTAAGTAACATTAATATCGAACAATGGGTATATTCATATACTCATATACCCCTAGACTCATTCAATCTTGGGTCATAAGAATGGCGCCAAGAAAATTATAATTATATATATACATATAGCCATTGATAATGAATTAAACATTTAAAAAAGAAAAAAATTATTTTATACTCGTAATCACATAATTTTGGATGAGACCATAATCTATACTATTCACATATTCATATTCATATATGTAATTATCAGCAAACATTAAACATTGATTTATATATATGTGTATTCATATATACATAAATTTATAAAAATATATATTAAATATTCATAAATATTATTGGAATTACGTGTACATTAGAAGGCGCTTTATTCAATCGAATCGAATCGAAATAAATCGAATGCTATTCAAAAAAATTTACAATTTTTGTAGTCGTCTTATCAGCGCAATGCTTTAAAATTTTTAAATGAATTATATTAAATGAGTATAGTATTCAAGTAGTATTTAAAATTTGTTCAATGATCAGAAAGAAAAAAAAAACCTTTTTTTTTAGTCTCGTGATACGAAAATAATTTTGAATTGAGGGCATGAAATACTTTTTGATACGTTTATTGCGTTGTTTTTTTTTTTTGTTTTTTTTTTTTGCTTTGTTTTTGTTTCTTTACTTTTATTTGTTTTATACCGTTTATTAGAGATAGCTTTTGACTGAAGGTTAGTGCCGTTGGACCCCCAAAAGTACCAAAAAGAGGGCGTGTCATTTATAGATGCGACTTCTATGTTGATAAGAATTCTATATCATTTTCTTAGCTCACCGATGACGCACTTAATTCTCAACAATAATTCGCCCTTAATAATCCATTAATATGGAGTCAAAATTAATATACCTACAATAATTTCTATATAAAATTATATATATACATAGTTCACATTTGCATTTTAAACATTACTTTAACATAAGACAATGTCTTTTAAGGGTTTTTATGTATTACTTAAAATTTTCTACAGATCTTTAATCAAACTAAGTATAGCTCTATGTCATTTAACTTATTTCTTGTTTATTTTGTTATTCATTTTAGGTTTATTTTATATTTATTTTCTTAATAATTCTAAACTGAAATATATTTGTATTTTATTTATGCAAAATACCCTGTTAAAATTTTTAATTATTCTTTTTTTCCATTGATTGTTTTAATGATTCGTTTACTAAGGGAAAGTTGTTTTGGGAAACTTTTGCGTGTTACAAGTAGATTTTAATGCGTATTAAAAATTTAATTTTTTGAATGATTAAAAATTATTTAAAATGAATGATAATTGAATAAACATAAGTTGAGATTATGAGCTATCTAAGTAAAGTGTTATACTTTAATATCAGGTCATAATTTGTATTTGTATTGTAATTGAAAATTTTTAGATTTGGTGTTTTTTTTTCGACGATGTTTCTAAATTTGTTTCAATGTTAAAAGTTAACATTATTAATTCATTATTTTTCATAACTGATACACTTTTAAGTTGTTATACAACTGTTATATTACTATTATAAGACTGTGCGACAACAGATATTTCTTATTGTTTGAAATTTGTTAAAAGTACTTTTATTTTACTTTATTGGATTGATTCAATATAAAATTGTACTAGTATAACTGTTTTATAGATATATTATTGTACTTTAACTGTTTTACAACTGTTATATTATTATTATACATCATTTATACAACCTATCTCTGACTTCTCTACTGTACTCAATCAAGATCTTTACAGTGCTTTCCAACTGAATTTCCCCCAATTAAAGATTGGGCTTACAAATTATACATATTAAAGTGATAGGCAGAAATACTATATATAGAATCTTTAAAATAGTTACTATTATTAGTATACGTTAATATGTGAAATAACCCAAAAATTCTTATCAAT
>JBAMBS010001933.1:0-26330 GCA_037044455.1 Zygothrica quintamaculata
TGATTACATTGATAATAATTAGTACCGGTTTTCAAAAAAAATTTAGATTAATTGCACGCTTCAATTTTAATGGTGTTATCAGGTCTATTAACTATAGCACATTATCACCCATGGTTCAGATTTAAATACAAACTAGTTTAATATAATGTAAGGCTATATTATAAATAAACTAGACCATCTTCTGATTAATCTATGTATATGTATATATATATATATATAGCACAGTCCATCCAAATCACGTGTTAAGCTTGGTGTTCGAATACATCTCTCATGACAGATCTTTGTGTCAGGGAAAAGCATTAATATGATATACAGTACAAGTACAGGTAAGAATATATTTTATACAGATTTAAAGCATATATATTCCTTTCTATCACGTTTCGAAACGTACTATAACAACTATTTAAATTTTTACAATTATTTAAGTTATTTCATTTTAAATTCGCTTTTCGTGACTGGGATTAGACAACTTAATGTGTGCTAGAGAAGCCTTAACTTATCTAAATTGTCTCAGTTAAAACTGATCTAATAACACAGTTCTACAATTCAAGCCGAGACTATGAATCAAACTGTAATCAAGTTGACCTTTGTATTGTAGATATGATTAACTATTTTATGCAATACATTTCTTTATTATTTATTTATAAAAATAAGAGTTAATGTGTAGTTACATTACATTATTATATAAATAGAAAGTTAGTAATATTTATTAGAATTATTTATTAACTTTCACTTTAAGAAACATACCAAACAAATGCGCCGCCGCTTCCTACAATTTCTAGCTGTTTTGTAAGCAAATCCTTCATACCCTGCTCACTGATGACCTCCTTTGTTTTCTCCACATTATCCTTTGACTTTGACATTTTTATCACAGTTTATTTATATAACCGTATACAGTAGTTAAGGTTTATTTATAATCACAATAAAAAACACACAGAACTAATTAGAGACGCGCCAACCGGAACCGGAGACGGCTATAAAAAAAGTAAAATTAAAATTAAAATTATATTTAATTTAATGTTTACAGTTAGTTATCAAAATCACTGAAAATCTAAGAAGAGAATCTACACCAATAAAAAATTTACTTCTTTGGATTTTATGACAATGAACTTGGATTTGAAAAACAAAAGTCTATTAAGCTCCCGTTGCTATTTATAATCTAAGCGAATTAATCATTCAATCGAAATGGCGAGCACAAAAGTCGCGATTGGAATTATATATACACATATTTATATATATACCCTATAAATATATATATATATTCATCTACATATTATAATATATATGTATATATATTGCACTCTGTTGTTGGGTGACAAACACACATAGGCACACATACTATAAACGCGAGTACGTTCACACGGCGACCAGCCTCTGACACTGTTTAAGCGCCGATGCTGCTCCTTATCCAGCACTACTGATAATACGGTACTTATATACGCAATTATATATATATATATATATATATATATATATATTCACACATACACATATGTTTCCCCAAAACGATGACCGATCAACCAAATGCAACGAATATACCTCAAAATGCAAAAGGCGATAAATAATAGATGACAATGTATGATTGCACCAAAGGTGCTTTTGGTACTGTTTTTATTATTTTAATTTTTAATTTTTGTTTACTTCTCTTCCCATTATTTTTTTTTCTCTTTCTTTCACTTTCACTTTTATGCGTGTATGTATATATATATATATATATATATGTTCTTTACCCTCTGCGGTTTATCTATCTTGTTCTATTTTCTATTTTTTCTAATTTTGTGTTATGCTTATGCTTTACATTTTACATGCAGCGACACTTTGTATTTTCCTTGTTTTTATATTTGTAGATTTTCTTTTGTTTTCTTTTTGCTTGTCAACTTTTCTATGAAGTTAAAAGAAAGAAAATGTAGAAATTTCTGTTGTTTTTCTCGGTCTTTATGGTTTCTAATTTTTCGTACACTTTTTCAGCAGCTGCGCGGCAATGTTTCTAATTTTGAATGAACTGAACGCTGTTTGTAGCGCCTGTCATTCACTTTGCAATCGGCACAACGGCTATCTGTAAACGGTAAACGGTAAACGAAAAACGAAAACGGAAAACGGGAATTGACAAAACAGGCAATGTAAAATGCTACCAACTACTCGCCGTTTCGAAGGCGTCACACAACTAAGCCAACGGGAGGTCGATCGCAACGTTAAGTACTAGCTCACAGCCAAACAGGCAGACGAATTTCTGTAATACACACACGCACACAACACTCTCTTACACATGTATACGCATTGCGAGTGCGAACGCGAGCATATGCATTACTTGATTGGATTCTGCTGTCACTTCGTTAATCATTCGGTTGCGGCTCTTCGGCTTCGGCTTTTCCCGTTCCATTTACGCGCGTTTCTTATGCTTGCGATTTGAGTTGCATATTTTTCATTACGTTTCAAAGCATCATTGCGCTTCTTTAAAGAAAGATTTTATTTTCTCTTTATACGAAATTGAAGCAGCTGTTAACTTTAGGCTAAACAAATCTTGTTACAATTAATAAAATGAATTTAATGACAGCATATTTAATATCTATAAAAAGGATATCATTAAATTTGAATAATTCGGCTCTTTGGCTGCATAAGAAATATATGTATATATTAAATAAATAACCGTGTATTATTTAATCATCCGAAGAAGGCAAAAACAAATTATGCGTTCAGTATAAGAAATAGTTTTTCATATTCTACTAGAATATGAAAAACTATTTCTTATACTGAACGCATAATTTGTTTTTGCCTTCTTCGGATGATTAAATAATACACGGTTATTTATTTAATATATACATATATTTCTTATGCAGCCAAAGAGCCGAATTATTCAAATTTAATGATATCCTTTTTATAGATATTAAATATGCTGTCATTAAATTCATTTTATTAATTGTAACAAGATTTGTTTAGCCTAAAGTTAACAGCTGCTTCAATTTCGTATAAAGAGAAAATAATCTTTCTTTAAAGAAGCGCAATGATGCTCTTTGAAACGTAATGAAAAATATGCAACTCAAATCGCAAGCATAAGAAACGCGCGTAAATGGAACGGGAAAAGCCGAAGCCGAAGAGCCGCAACCGAATGATTAACGAAGTGACAGCAGAATCCAATCAAGTAATGCATATGCTCGCGTTCGCACTCGCAATGCGTATACATGTGTAAGAGAGTGTTGTGTGCGTGTGTGTATTACAGAAATTCGTCTGCCTGTTTGGCTGTGAGCTAGTACTTAACGTTGCGATCGACCTCCCGTTGGCTTAGTTGTGTGACGCCTTCGAAACGGCGAGTAGTTGGTAGCATTTTACATTGCCTGTTTTGTCAATTCCCGTTTTCCGTTTTCGTTTTTCGTTTACCGTTTACCGTTTACAGATAGCCGTTGTGCCGATTGCAAAGTGAATGACAGGCGCTACAAACAGCGTTCAGTTCATTCAAAATTAGAAACATTGCCGCGCAGCTGCTGAAAAAGTGTACGAAAAATTAGAAACCATAAAGACCGAAAAACAACAGAAATTTCTACATTTTCTTTTTCTTTTAACTTCATAGAAAAGTTGACAAGCAAAAAGAAAACAAAAGAAAATCTACAAATATAAAAACAAGGAAAATACAAAGTGTCGCTGCATGTAAAATGTAAAGCATAAGCATAACACAAAATTAGAAAAAATAGAAAATAGAACAAGATAGATAAACCGCAGAGGGTAAAGAACATATATATATATATATATATATACATACACGCATAAAAGTGAAAGTGAAAGAAAGAGAAAAAAAAATAATGGGAAGAGAAGTAAACAAAAATTAAAAATTAAAATAATAAAAACAGTACCAAAAGCACCTTTGGTGCAATCATACATTGTCATCTATTATTTATCGCCTTTTGCATTTTGAGGTATATTCGTTGCATTTGGTTGATCGGTCATCGTTTTGGGGAAACATATGTGTATGTGTGAATATATATATATATATATATATATATATATATAATTGCGTATATAAGTACCGTATTATCAGTAGTGCTGGATAAGGAGCAGCATCGGCGCTTAAACAGTGTCAGAGGCTGGTCGCCGTGTGAACGTACTCGCGTTTATAGTATGTGTGCCTATGTGTGTTTGTCACCCAACAACAGAGTGCAATATATATACATATATATTATAATATGTAGATGAATATATATATATATTTATAGGGTATATATATAAATATGTGTATATATAATTCCAATCGCGACTTTTGTGCTCGCCATTTCGATTGAATGATTAATTCGCTTAGATTATAAATAGCAACGGGAGCTTAATAGACTTTTGTTTTTCAAATCCAAGTTCATTGTCATAAAATCCAAAGAAGTAAATTTTTTATTGGTGTAGATTCTCTTCTTAGATTTTCAGTGATTTTGATAACTAACTGTAAACATTAAATTAAATATAATTTTAATTTTAATTTTACTTTTTTTATAGCCGTCTCCGGTTCCGGTTGGCGCGTCTCTAATTAGTTCTGTGTGTTTTTTATTGTGATTATAAATAAACCTTAACTACTGTATACGGTTATATAAATAAACTGTGATAAAAATGTCAAAGTCAAAGGATAATGTGGAGAAAACAAAGGAGGTCATCAGTGAGCAGGGTATGAAGGATTTGCTTACAAAACAGCTAGAAATTGTAGGAAGCGGCGGCGCATTTGTTTGGTATGTTTCTTAAAGTGAAAGTTAATAAATAATTCTAATAAATATTACTAACTTTCTATTTATATAATAATGTAATGTAACTACACATTAACTCTTATTTTTATAAATAAATAATAAAGAAATGTATTGCATAAAATAGTTAATCATATCTACAATACAAAGGTCAACTTGATTACAGTTTGATTCATAGTCTCGGCTTGAATTGTAGAACTGTGTTATTAGATCAGTTTTAACTGAGACAATTTAGATAAGTTAAGGCTTCTCTAGCACACATTAAGTTGTCTAATCCCAGTCACGAAAAGCGAATTTAAAATGAAATAACTTAAATAATTGTAAAAATTTAAATAGTTGTTATAGTACGTTTCGAAACGTGATAGAAAGGAATATATATGCTTTAAATCTGTATAAAATATATTCTTACCTGTACTTGTACTGTATATCATATTAATGCTTTTCCCTGACACAAAGATCTGTCATGAGAGATGTATTCGAACACCAAGCTTAACACGTGATTTGGATGGACTGTGCTATATATATATATATATACATATACATAGATTAATCAGAAGATGGTCTAGTTTATTTATAATATAGCCTTACATTATATTAAACTAGTTTGTATTTAAATCTGAACCATGGGTGATAATGTGCTATAGTTAATAGACCTGATAACACCATTAAAATTGAAGCGTGCAATTAATCTAAATTTTTTTTGAAAACCGGTACTAATTATTATCAATGTAATCAAGACCACAGACTAAGAATCATATATATATATATAAATATGTATATGGTATAGATAAGTGTTCAACGTTGTGGGATAGGGTGGTGTGGGGGGGTTAAAGTTGGCGGCATTGAGCGAAGGACGCCTAGACCGACAGTCATTCAACTACCGTAAAGTTGTCTTTTGAGAACGTGATGAGAATTTTATAATAAATCCAAAAAAAAAAAACAAACAAATTTAAAAAATATTTTTTATATATATATTCTCGATTTTTGACGATTTTTATGGATCGCTTAGAATCATTAACAATCGACCAATATGTAAATAGTGCGCATTGCGTTCCGGTTGCCCGGTTTCATTAACGATTAGAGAAAGACGCTGACAATATGATTGTCCGTCAGAGGGGGTGACGCAGAGGTAGGGTAGAGGTTTACATTGAAAACACTTTCAATGCATGTGCTGAATTTTTAAAAAAAACTGCCAAAAGTGTAAGCCAAGTTTTGGCGTGAATATGACTAGTTTTTATTACTGTTGTTGTTGTTGTCGTTGTATGTATTGGTAACCTTCATAAAATTGTTACTGTTTTTGTTTTCGCAATTATAAGTTTGCGTTTTAAGTTTTTAGTTTTGATCTGCTATCCATAATGTATGATCTGTGATTTGCCTTTCTGCTATCTATGTGATCTGTGATAGTTGTTTGTTTTATGTTTCATTGTTTTGCTTGTTTTTTTTTTTGTTTGTTTGTTTGTTTGTTTGCATTAGAAAATAACAAGCGACGCTTTCAATTACGACGTATTCCTGTTAACGTGTGAAAAATTCAAGTTGCGTGTCTGACAACATGAATACTAAAGTTAATATCATATCCATACTATCTATCATAAATACACACACACACACACAATATATATATATATATATATATACATATATATAACTAAGACATTATTATAAGCGCCAGGTGAAACTTATTGCTTATTACCAAATTAATTAATTTCTGGGAATTTGCCAATTTGTGTTAACAATTTGTTAATTTTTTTTTTTATTATTTAGGGCCATATTTTTCCTCTGTGTTACCCCAAATATATTGAATGGATTTCATGTCGCATCGTATACGCTACTTGGACATCTGCCGGATGATCAATGGTGCGGCATTGATGAGCTGCGTGCTACAAACTGGACACTAGCCCAACAGCGCGACATAGCAGAGAAAGGCTTAAACTCTGGCGGCTGTACAGTCTGGGATTGGAACTATAAGCATTTGAGTCAGATGTCCTATGATGAGGCACTCAACTATACCAGTCACATGTCACAAATTAATCTGCCAGCTGTGGTATCCTGCAGAGCGAAGGGTAATTATGAGTTTGCACATCCGGAGACCACTTTTGTGGCTGAATGGGAGCTCACCTGTGAGCGTAGCATTCAACGTACTTCGGCGCAAGTATCCATATCGCTGGGCAAGTTTAGTGGTTCCTTTTCCTTTGGCATACTTGCTGACAAGTAAGTGAATATCTTAAGTAAGTTTTTCTTGGTCTAAATTTCATCATTTATATCTTTTAGATTTGGACGCAAAACATCCTTTACATTGGGTGCTCTTTTCTTTATTGTGGGCAGCATCATGTGCAGCTTCTCACCATGGTACAGTCTCTTCTTGATTGGTCGTTTTGCTTTGGGTGCGGCTTCTTCTGGTCTCTTCTATCCTGCATTTACAATGAGTAAGTATTATCCTATAGCTTTAATCCCAAATATATATGCTTATGGTTTTATGCTCTATTTTATCTTAGTTGTTGAAAACATTTGTCTCAAACATCGCTCGTGGATGTCCATTGCCTTCTCTGCATCGTATCCTGTTGGCATGATACTGCTAGCAATAACGGGCTATCTTATTCAACCATGGCGCTATCTCCAACTAGCACTCACCATACCCTCACTGCTTTTAATCCTCAATTGCTAGTACGTTAACTAACAACAATTCTGTTAATGTATATTGTTGCTAATGCTTTACTGCTGCTCCTTACAGCCTGATGAATGAATCTCCACGCTGGCTTATTACTAAGCAACGTTATGAACGAGTCTATCAAATTCTCTTTAAGCAGCCCAGTCACTATGAAGTGCAACCCGCAGTTGCTCCAACTACAGAACTTGTTAATGATAAGAAAACGGTAGGGTTAAACGACAAAACTACAGGATTAATATGAATCTAACAATATATTCCAGTTTCAGTTGGAGGCAGCTTCGAATGATTCGTTTATGCATAAGGTAAAAAATGGTCCTTTGAAGTCAATCATTGAACTATTCGCAAATCCAAATGTACGCAAACTGATCTTTACCTCGTACTTCATGTTCTGTGTTACTTCGCTGAGTTATTATGTGACAGGTAGGATAACTCTTTAAATCCATTCAAAACATTTGCATATATTAATGGTTCTGTTTCAGCTTTGAATGCTGCCAATCTTTCGGTTAGTCGGTATCTATATATTATAGCGACTGGCGTTGTGGATATACCCTCATATCTGGTGCCAGTCATTATGTTGCGTTTCACGGGTAGACGGATTACCACTATGTTCTTGTTCATGTGGACTGGTATCTCACTGCTGTTGGTGCTTACAGTGCCTGCTGGCAGCACTACGTGGATAGTAGCCTTTGCCATGTTGGGTCGCTTTGGCATTAGCGCCACGTACTCCGTTGTGACGCTATACACAGCAGAACTCTATCCTACCGAAATACGAAACTCAGCGCTGGGTACCTGTTCTACATGGGCACATGTGGGCTCAATATCAGCACCCTACGTAGTGGATGTCCTGGGCGCACTTGGTTGGTACATTCCAACAACGATTTGCGGCTGCTGCGTTCTAGTAGCAGGTCTGCTAACGCTTACGTTGCCCGAAACGAGTACAGGCAATCTTTCTGATAAGATTGAATCTGAACCCGCCACAAATGAAAAGATTGAGAAGCCTGAAAAGCAGTAAGATTGGGACTGAATCTAAGCTACCTATATGTGCTGTATGCTTATAAGTTCCGCTAGCATAAGTTTAGTTTAAGATCAAACAATTCTACCTTTATATATATATATACTACCAGTACTCTAGTTTAATAAGTTTTCAATGCATACTCGCATCTGTTGTTAATCGTATTTTTTACCTATATATCTTGCATTGTCGTAATATGTATGCGTAATTGTTTTTTTGTTTGATATATTGTATGAATATATATATATTTATGTATATGTATTTTATATATGCATTCTTTGAGTTTTATTCAACAGCAATTGTACCCAGTCGTAGTAGGGTCGAGTTACTGTATAAATGCTTGGCATACCCTTGATGCCACACGTTAAACCATGTGATACAAGACCATATATATACTCACGACCATCACTACCATAAGGACATATAAGTGGACCACCTGAATCTCCCTGGCAAGAGTCCTGATTGTTGCCTAGAGCACAGACAGCGTTCGCTCCTGTTTTGGGTGCCCAAATGTGTCCAATTATGTCGCGGCACTGTTGATTGCCTATGACGCGGACCTCAGCCTCAAAAAGATGCTTCTGGGATGGTCCAGCATGCCGTCTGGCACCGTATCCAATAATGCGACAAGATTCTACAATATTAGGAAATATGAATGGAACTGAAAGAGTTCAATTTTAAAGCACTACCATTGGTGTGAGGTTTCATGCCATGTGGAGGTAGCTGTGCGAAGTATGGATCCTTTCCTAGTTCGCTGTTAAATCTTCGATTTAGAAATAGGAGTGCAATATCATTGCGGTAGTTAGAGCTGGAATATCATATAACTTTATAATCTTTACATTCATTATCATATTCTAACTTACGGTTGAAAGTAAATATATTCAGCTCTCTTAATGCCATATGGTTCGAGGCTCTTAACATTTTCAATGCTCTCATGTCCAATAAACGCTACAATCTGATCGATTTTCCTAATATAAAGTTTAAATATTTCATATAAATATATTTTATAGTAAGAAAAAGGATTATTACTTTCTCCAAACACAATGAGCAGCAGTCAGTATCCAGCGATCACTTATCAGACTTCCACCGCAAAAGTGTTGAAAAACTTGCCTTCGACTTAGATTCCTTGTGCTTCCAAGTCCGCTAATATCATCTTGCAATGATACCATAAAAGGATATTTGCTGAATCCACCTGAAAATCAATACGGTACTTAACAAATTATTATTGCATATTAGTTTAAATCTCTCTCTCTTACCTATGCTGGAAACAATCCGACCGCCAACAATAGGCACAGCGTGACATTTCTGAAAATCAATTAGTTTTACAGTTAATAAAAAGACGATGCATAATTGATAGCAAGTAAATCTAGCCTTCATACTGGAACCTTTAAAAGATACTAAAATATGGCCGTCAGAATTTTCAACAGATAAACAATTTAATTTTTTTATTATAAATAAAATACAAATAACGTAAACGCTCATAGCGGAACAAGCTGTGCAAATATTGTATTGTAAAAAAATTGTTGAAATCTCTACGACACAGAGTCAGCCAAATGGGTGTTTATTAATAGAATAATGCTATAAATTATTAGCTCTACTGTTGAAACAATCAAAAAACAAATAACTTTAATAATTTTTTGTGTGCTTATAAGGAATTTTAAATTAGGAAACAGCAGATTAAATTTTGATTTTGTCTTATACTTTTAAAAATTTAGCGATCCGGCAACTCTAATTTTAATGGTCCACCGTCCAGTTATGCTCCTCCGACTAACATAATGGCAACTGGGCACACTGATATTGATAACAGCTGTTTGGTTGTGCGTGAATTCGGTGAATGTTCAGACGCCATTGTGTTCAAGTTACGTGCTTTGCAAATTGTAAGTGCAAATTGTGCATTAAATTTACAAATTACATTCCAAAGGTAGTGTCAAATTGGTTGTTTGCATAAACAATGATAACTTAAGCTTTGTATTTCTATTGTTGTGCATTTGGAAGTGTGTATAAAAGCCTCTAATTTGTATTTTTGTTGTTGGTATTTGGTGCATTGTTGTAAAATGACAAACAATAGTGGTAGATAGAGGTAGCATATTGGCCAAAAAAAATTATACATACCTATATTGGGTTTTAAAATTATTTTTGGCTCTAAAATAATACGTCGAAATGGGCCATTATTTTGTGTATTGAACAAATTATATTTATTTGAAGTCACCTGTGAAAATTGTTGTTTAGGTTTTTATATTGTTATTGTATGCAAAATGATTGCAGTAAACCAAATGTATCGCACATTGCAAATACATGCTATTAACGAAATATGGAATTTTTATAGAAGAACAATGTCACACGGCGGTGGCACTCCAACTACTTCTAATCCAGCTATTCTCCATTGTGGTAAAGTATTCATTCAACGCGACTACAGCGACGGTACTTCGGTTAGATTCCATACGAGGCTTCCACCAGAATTGGAAGGCATGGTATGTAGTATGAGTCACAACGCCAGTTGCAATCCAACCAAAATTTTCTATTTACAGATTGAACGTCATGTGTTCGAGGCCACCATTAATAGGTTAAATGAATTCTATGCTGAAGCCGAGGAGGGTTCCTGCGGTACTTACTGTGAGGGTTGCATTGGCTGTATTACAGCTTATTTAATATATATGTGCTCTGAGACACATTATGAAAAGGTGATAATATTTTTATTCAAATTTTCAATTTATTTAATTTAACTATTATGTTTTGCAGACGTTGCGTAAGATTTCCAAGTTTGTTGCTTCCCAAAATGATCGCATTTATAATCCAAAGGGTTTACAATTGATTGATCCAACATTTCGTGGTCTTCGTGTTATTGAAATTACAATATTCGATCGTCCTGGGAGAACGTGACTTCCACTTTCGCATTCAGCCAATGAGTTTTTCATGTGACACGATTGCGTTTATCACAATTAATATCTGTTATCAATCGATTACCAAACGATTATCAGCAGCAGCAGCAAGTCAAAGCCATTTCGTCTATGTGTGTGTGTGTTGTGTGCTCTGCATTATGTATTGTGTGTGTGTGTGCTTGCATGTATGTGCGTGTGTTTTGATTTCCAATCAAGCAACAACCGCAACAATCATACAGTCACTCAAAGCTTTATAAACAATTGTCTGTGCGTTGTATTGGATTCATTTTACGATTATCGTATATACTTATATATATGAGCTATATAGTATGGCAGCACTGCTCTTATTGAAGCATGTGAATTAGTCATAAGTGTCGATAATTGTTAGCCAAGGCAGAGTTCAACCTTAACCTTAACATTAATTTTAAGCTTAAGCTTAAACTTAAACTTTAAATGTTAATGTTAATTTTAACGTTAATGTTTTAGTTAGTATAAGTAATAAGCAACGCGTTACTAGTTAATTAAGTTAAAAACAGAAAACAACAGATACTGCATTTGAGCTAAAGCCTAGTTGCATATATTATAATTATAACAATAACAATAATTATATAAATAAATATACAAAAATTTTGATTTTAACAATTTAAGTTTGCAATAATTGTTAACAATATAATAATTTGTTTATAGTATTTAAAGAATTTGCTAAAATTTTCATTACATTTATCTAAATACATTCTGCATTGTGCAATTTCATATTTGAATAGATTTACTAAAAACCTATATCCATATATACTCTATATATATATATATATATATATAATTTCAAATTAGCGCCAAATAAACTTACATATACAAACATTTATAATATATATATATATATATATATATATATATATATATATTAATAAATATATATATGTAGATAATTAGTGAAAGATATTATCAAGTGAAGAACTGTTCAGTTTTAATAAAAGAGACAACACTCCATTATATAAGCGTTCTTTTTAAAACTACTACAAGCGACACCTAACCAAATGTTGGTTTTAAGTAAACACAGTTCATATATGTGAAACAATATTTATCTTTAGGTGCTTCAAGTGTTCTATAAAATCAGAACTCTATTTGTACTACGCGGCAATAAAAAGTTTCTTTAAAGTATCAGCATCGGTTTTTCGCAAAAATTGGTTTATTGATATAAAGAAATATGTGTTCAAATATGATAATGGAATTATTATCAAAAGATAAAGGGAATAAAAGATTTCTACTCCCACAACAGTGACACAGTGGGTTGTAGCTGCTGTTAGAGTTTTTTGAATGTTGATCATTACTTTGCTTTTCCTAATGTATTTGAACCTCAGCTAATAGAATCTTTTATGTCCATGTTTTTTGTGTCTATCTAAAAGTAGAAGCTAAAGGAGGAAACTTATGGTTTAAATAAAATGGTTTCTTTTGCTTGTTTTTGTTAATATATATGAATCTATATTTTTTTTAATTTATTTTTAATAGAGCATTGACATAGTTGTAGTATATAATAAATATGCTATTCTTTAACCTACAAAGGTTTAAACGTTGAGTCACAGAAGGGAAGAGGGGAATCCTTATACAGCCAACCAATAGGTATTTCTTAGATGTTAAACATGCTATGTTTTCCTACCATCGGTATTCTCGATGTATTATATATCTTTTTTATAGCAAATATGATAATAATAATGTTATATTTTAGTTTATCGTTTTTGTATTATGGTTAATTATTGTTTATATTATTTGCCTGCGTCATTCATATTTTTTGGTAGAGCAAGCAGCGAGTTAATTAGCTCCGAGTTACGTTTTGGCATACGCATATTGTTCAACAAGGAGTTAGCCAGATAGTATGGATACTTGCATGGATAAGCAGCTGCTTGTAATGGTGCATACCTCGCTGCATTATTGTACCAGTCAATGAGCTCTCGTGTGTATTCCTTATCCACATAGCGTTCCTCGTCAGGTGTTGCCAGGACCAGTGAAGTTGGTAGGCAACTGCTTACCATTAGGAAAAGCAATGTAAATACAAAGCTGGCCATTTCCAAACGTACCGAAACAACGACCAGTTGTATTCTGAATGTACGTTTAACAGTTTCCAACATGGTTTATATACCAGTATGGACATGTCGGCTAGCTGCAGGATTAGATAAATCACAGCAGGATATCGCATGCGCAATCACGCATCAGCGTCAGTTTCATGACAAATATGACAACCACAGGCAAATACGCATATAACCAGAGAGTCCTGTTCCTGACGCCTCAAAGCCAATATTTGATTATGCAGTGTTTTATGTCCCTGCAACAAAAGCAATACCATAGGCAACAGGCAGTCATTCCATTGGCATATGCAGCTGAGACTGTCTCTATTTGCTTTACTTTGGGTCACACATTAATGTATTATATAGCGTATATATATATATATATATATATATATATATATATATAATAAATGTTATCAATGTGTAGGAAACTGATTAAATTCAAGCTAAATGCCACATAATAAAATGCTTCATTAACCAGACAAAAGCTAATTTAATGGCTTTTATTGGCACTATCAAAAATCAAGAGTACTAAACTGGACAAGGCCAAAGAAATATCAGATAAATGGTTTAAATATTTGCATAGAAATCAAGCATTTATTTGATAGGACATATATTACTTAATGTAACTTAAAGTGTACGTCAACATATCGAAGGTTCCTGTCACTCACTCCTAAGAAGCGTATGAAATTTTAAATCTTAAGTTTGCTGCAACTCATCTTTAAATAATTAATAATCTTTGTAGCATCAGCAACTTTAATATTATTTTAGATGAATATTTTTTTGGGTTTTGGATACTTGATTCACGTTTTTCTTTAAAGCAACTTAGCTTCTATTCCATATTTTGTTTGAATGCCACATTATCAGCATATGCACATTGGGGGTTATTAGACTTTATACACATGTTCGTTTCTACGCGTTTGTTAGAGTTAAAATATACAATTAACTGATGACTTTTTTATTTTCGTATATGCCAAATGCAAATTGTAAAAAAAAACCAAACATATTTTATATTCATAATTTTGTTGAAACAATGCAAATAATTTGAAAACATTTGTGTAAATTTGCTAATGGTATTTGAAGTCTTTGAACAAACAATGAAAATTTATATAAAAAGTGTAAACCATCTACAGCTACAATACAGTTTTAAACAAAAAGTCAAATAATTGGGCATTAAACAAGCATGGCGATTATTAGATTTTTATTGGCACTTGGTATTTTGGTATTTTGCTTATTTAAAAGTAGCGAAATGGTTGCTTGTGTGCCACCAGAGACAACAGGTTGCACGGATTGCAGCGTAGAAGCCAATACTGCGCTTCCTGATTGTACGACTACAGAAGCACCTACAACTACTGTAAAGCCTAAAAAATTTTTAATAATACGAAGATATCACAGGACGCATTATAAATATGCGAAAAATGTACCTAAAGCTTAAAACACCTATAACAATTTATAATTTAAAATAAAGAATCTGACGAACATTTTAAAAATATATTTTTAATATATCTTAACATATTTCACAGAGGTGCACACACATATAGACATAATTTATTGGGTGAATAAAGTTATATATGTAATCAGCATAATCATAGTAACTTCCTACGAGTAGCCCTGAAATGTATGCTATAGATTTTAAGGCGTTTCTAGTATACAGCAAAATTATACAATTAATCTGCAGTGTTTCTTTAAATTCATTATATTTATAAATTTAAAAGACTTTAAAAAAGTTTTAGTGATGTAATTTATTTTTTGATTTAATTGCATTCTCGTCGATAGTTACTCAAATTTTAATAGAATATAAAATAACTAACGCAAGAAAACTTTACAATATTTCTTTATAATATTTACTTAGCTACAGTTCAATTGTGTTGTATAGATACAGCTATTTATATACTGTTATAGACAAAATATATATATAAAAATGTAACAACAGAATACCAAGTAGTCAAAGAACATTGAAATTGTGTTTCTTAATATGCAGAAAAAACAATTAAACTGGAAAATATATATAATTTTATAATCGTTTTAAGTTAGCTAATAACAGCTTTAAAAGACAGAATTTATATTTTTATTATCAAGTACTGTTTTTAGAAAGTTTTGATTGAGTATTAAACATATTATAACAAAAGTAAATAACAATTTAAAACACATATATAAAGTTGTCTGGATTTTCATGCTTAAAGGCGCAACAGATTAACTAGAAAAATAGTTATTTTATTTAATTTATCTTTTACTATACCAATATTAGCTTAGAGTCACAGAACTAAACATGTGCTTAAAATTTAGACTTAAGCAAAAGCAATTATATTTGTTTTGCATTACAATTACAAACATACATACATTTATATAGTTATAATTAGGCTTCATAGTATATATAATTATATATATATATAGTAAATCGATTGATTTTTTTATACACACATAAAGTAAGTTTCAAGTCAACTTTGCTCAACATTCAGAGTTTAAAATTGAGTTACAGTATCTAAAATTAGCCTATAAAATATAGGTTAACTACGTATAGTATTTGCTATATAGTTACTTATATTTTGAGTTTAATTCAAAAATTGACAAAATTGACACCAAATACCTACATACATATATATTTTTATAAATATATGTCTGATTTATATCGATTCTATTGAAATAGTTTTGAGATTTTATGTCTTTTTGCGTTTAATTTATGTTTTATTAATTGCCTTTTTTGGATGTGCTTTTAATAAATAGTATTTGAATCTTGTGCCGTTTGATTACTTGTATTATCTATTGATAGTATTAGTATTAGTTAACACAAATTTTAATCCTATGCTACAAATATCATATAATATTGCTATAGTTTTTTCTTTTTCACAAATTTTCATTTTCATTTAATTTTCCTTTTTTTTTTACGTAACGAATTTCCAACATTTCTTTTCTTCTTGTAGCATAACTCTTATCGTGTGCTAAGCTTTAATATTACCTATATTTAAGTAGTATTTGCAATCACATGACATCTAGATGCAAAGAGTTTGAACCACCAGTTAGTATCTTATATATATATATGTATATATATATATATATATATTATAATATATATAGTGGTTACAACAGGAGTAATTATATGTTTATCACATGTGGACTAGTTGTGATAGTACTTCGTTTAGATCAATCTTGCATGCAATATAGATGTGCGTATAGCCTCAATAACTGTTACATATATACATATATATATATATATATATATATATATAGTTATTTTTATTTTATGTATAATTTTGTTATATATATATTTTATGTATTTCATTGGGTTGACTAGCACGATTTTGCTCATAGAAAAAGTTTAATTAACAACCTTTTCCTTTTGCACTTTATAACTAAGATTCCTACAATTGTTTTAGTTTTTGGTTTCATTTGTAGCTATAAACATTTATAAGTTTAAAGTTTACATCAGTTTTAGGATGAGAGTGAGATACTCATAAAGTGAGAGTGATAGTGAAGGAGAGAATATACCGCAAGGTCTTCGGCGCATGGGCTTTAACCTTTAGGACCTTAAATAGATCACATGATTTGACATTTACTTAGCTTTAATATTGCAATTGTGTGCGTGTCTGTGTGTGTATTTGTGCATGTGTGTGTGTGTATATATATATAAGTGTATTGTATACTTTACTATTAGGCATATACACATAAAGTAGACTACCAAACGATCTCTAGTTGCCATCAACAAAACAACAAAAGAAACTTCATTCACATAAAATACAAAAACATATATATATATATATATATATATATATATAGTATATATTTTAGGTATATAGTATATATATTTAGTATTTAGTATATATATGTATATATATATTGAATGTACTATATTAGGCCGTTTTGTTTTGCTTTGCAAGTCTTTAGCCATATTAATCCAATTAGAATTCAGTCAGCCCCCCTCCGCTCTTGTCAGTCTCACTGACAGATGCATTGGAAGGGGTCACTAAACTCTAATTAGAAGGTTTTCGTCATAAGAGTGCACAGAGCTTGGAACGTTTCTTAGTTTTGTCCATGGTGCCAGCTGATGACGTTGAGGACGATGCTGACATGCGTCCAACACTGCCAGCATGAGGTTGGGATGGACTTGTTGGACTTCTATCATCAACATCCTCACTGACATGCGATTCGAGTAGCTTAAGGGACGTCTTTGGCTTTGAGCCATCCATGCTATTATACAGCGTTTTTGATAGCTTGGAGCGCACTGCTTTGCCCAATGCACCGGTCTTCTTAATGCTTAATCTGGAACCACTGCGTTGATGCTCTGGTGTTTGGCTATCGTCGCCTGTTTGCTGTAACTGTTGATTACAGTTTAGTGTTGTCACTGTAAACTCAATGTCCTTAATCTCTTCATCGGCGCAACCAGCAAATTCCTCAACGGGCTTATCGATAGTATCGTGATCTATCCAGGTAAGACCCATTTCTACTTTCTCTGCCAGATCCTGCCAGTTGCGACGATTCTCCAGTGTACCCTCATACAATGGCGTTATCCATGGAAAGGTATCGCACAGCACTCGATATAGTGGCAAGCATATGACGTCAATGAAGCCAACCTGCATCTTAGGCAGCTCATCCTTACGTTCCCTGAATTTATTTTTATATCATAAAATAATATATATATATATAGATAAAGATTTAGATATAGAATGTTTACCTATCCATCATAGCTACAGGCTGTGTATTAAGCTGCAGCTTCTCCAGGTCTCCTTGGTCAAAGAATTCGTCCGCAACCATTTTGGCCACACGATGCTGTACTTCCCAAGGCTTAGCTATGGCGCTTACATCGCACGCTGTCATCATCATGCCGCAAAGCACTTCATGGAATATACATGGAAACTATGTTAAGTATACGCAGCGTGTTACATAAAATACATACAATCTTTCTTCTCTTCGCCCTGCCAATCAAATTCACCATTTTCCACCAGCTCAAGAAAAGCATTGCGTTTCTTGAAATACATTGCTAAATCGGTGGAAAGTATAGCGCTCTCAACAGTCTTCATAACAGATCGATAATCCTCGGTAGATAACGCCTAAAAGACAAACTTAGTAATTGCAACAAATAGCTGGAAAAAGAGTACTCTGAACTCACCTGAAATATATTGTTGCCCTCAGAGTTTAGTATCATAACACACTGATCGAAATGATGATGCTCCATGGTGCTCGTGGTGTAAAGTATTGCCAATGGTGATTCAGTTTTGGTTTGGAAGGCATTGTTAGTGCCACGATGATCCAAATCGTGGCACAAACAAGCAACCAGCAGACCCAAGATTTCCAAATCTGTCATAAAACGTTCCATTTTACCAGTTTTAAGCATTGCGAACATTGTTTGGGCCACATTCAGTGCATGTCGCCAGTTATGATATTTGACAGGACGATAATTCTTGCGTACACTTAACACCCAGCGACAGAGTACCTAAAAAGGATTCGAACTGAATAATGTATAGATGTATATTATGTACTTAAACTTACATCATAAGGAATATGAAATTGTGAGACAAGATTACATTGCATAAACATACGCAAAACTGCACGACAAGTGTCATCATCCACTAGTTCAAAGTCTACAAGGAATACAGTAAGAAATGGAAAGGATGAGAGACAGATTTAATTTATAGACTGCTCAAAACTTACCCGTAAAAGTGAAACTATATAAGTTATACGATTCAGCCTCTGCTATAGCATCTTGTGTTAATTTCTCCGTTTGATCTTGACTGGCTGTGGCATGGTAGCTGAGGCATTCCAGTGCCACCTTCTGCTTGGCCATCAGTTTGCAGGCATTCTCATACATCTGCGTATTGTGTATGCCCAGACCGCAGAATATGGCGAATGCTTCGAATATGGATGCATCCGATTCACTAAAGGGCAAACCACTCGCCTGCATAGAAGCTCTAACATTATCAACAGAACTTATATCGACTATATATATATGACACACCTTATTTATCAATTGCGCTACACCAATCACTGTTTTCTGTGCATTCACAATGGGCATACATAGTATGGCATGTGTACTATCGATCTCATCCTCGGCATGTATTTGATTATGCTCCCTTACCCAGTCATGAACATTGCATATATTAACCGTTTGTCCTGTATTGGCCACAAATTGTGCAATCTGCGCCAACGTCGAGTGGCTTAACTCATGCATGGAGGGTCTGGATACATTTGCTGCCTGATATTCTCCACCCAATTCAAAGAGTACTGTGAAACGATTTCGCATCTTTTGCTGTAATGTATAAACGGATTATATATGAATTACCCAGTACACAATATTTAGCATTCTGTTCAAGAGTACTCATAGTCATTTATTCATATGAATAATTTCCTGAATAAACTGTATTTTATTACCTTTTCATCAAAGCTGTCACTGGGCTTAATGGCGCGATTGGTGCGCTGATGAGGCTTCTCAATTATATTCTCCAAATGGCTCTATATAGAAAATATATATGTATTTGTATATGTTAACTACAAGGACATTAAGTAAAGTACCCTCTCCCGCCCTAATATGCCTTGTGGCAGACATGGTAACTGATGCCCAGGTAACAGGTAATTAGGTTCATATGTTACACAAGGCAATCATATTGTAGGCCAGCATGTTAAGCTTTAGCCGATTATAATGTCATATATATATATATATATATATAAAAATATATATATATTATAATTGGTAATTTAAGGATAATCTCATTGAAACCCAGCACTCAATGAATAATAAACAAAATCAATTCGTAATTAATGCTGCACATTTAACAAAATACACAATAAAAACAATTGAAATAAAATGCAATTAATATTTAAATTAAATGAAATATATATACTTTGACCCAATTAATAATATAATAATATAAAAAAAGAGTTTTACTTTAATAATATCCTTCTTTTAATAAAGCCCATTAATTTCTGTTTGAATGCAACTCATAAATTACGTGCAGTGCAACAGGACATTTTCCCACATCAAAGTGTGTCTACGTCCTTCAAAGGGAATGCAGTATATCATATTTATTTTTAAATATTTAATACCACAAGGTAATCAGTGTAACGAAAAGCAAGAGGGAGATAGAGTGATAGATAATAAGAGAGTGATAGAGAGATAGGAAAAGTATATTAAATTTTTGACCTTTCAGCTTGCTTTGAGTAATCAAGGATAGTTGTTAGTTAAGTATGCTTTACCATATTGAAATAAAATCAGTTAATAAAAATAATAACATTTTCATCATAAAATAATAATATAATACTCAGCCCTCAACTGAGTCAAGGAAATTATTTATAAATTTCTGATTAATGCTAGTGAATTTGATTCGAATGACTCACTTAACTTAACTGTTAAGCCATAGAAAATTTTGAAAAATATTGCTTAAAAATAGTATGAAAACTAGTTACATATTCCTGTTAACTAGCCTGATTTTTCTAAAAGAAACTGTCTAAGGGATTCTCCAGCAAATTTCAAGCAAAAATTAAAATAAAAAAATTTAAAGCCTTTGTTGCACATAATTTGAGGCCAATGTATCAATGAGTCAATGTATCAAAGAGTCAAAGGAAACTTGGCTTAATTTAATTTACTTTCTTTAGATATTACACCATGTAAAAGATAAATGAAGTTTATTCTATTGCTGTCTCCTGGATTCTAAGCAGCTCAAGAGCGGATGCGTATTTTATGGATTGTCCTTTTTTTTTTGCTTTTATACTTAGAGTCAAACAATGAATAAAATAAAATAGAGAGACGGGTAGAATAAGTGTAAAGCGGAAAGTAATAGAAAATATAAAGAAGAAAGGAAAAAATGTAAAATGGAAAATTGTAATGTAAATTGCACATTTTAATTTCCTTGGGGTGCGCTCAAAGTAAAGTTGACAAACAGACAGACAAAAATAACGTAAAATAGCCGCAATGGCGTTTAAGCCATTTTAATTTTAATGAATCTGACAGCCACAATAACCACAGAGCCACAGACACGCCCAATGGGCGTACTGGCAATATGGAATACCGAAAGTTATTCAAATTATTCATGTACCATGAACGAATACATGACACAGGCAACAACAAAAAAAAAAAAAACTAAATAAAAATAGAAAAAGAAAAATCAACGAATATTAAACAAAAAGAAGAAAGAAAGTAAATTAAATGAAATCATTTGGCTGCCAGCAAAATTCGTTGGAAAATGTTTATAAATTCATTTGTTATTATGTTGAGTGGGTGGTTGATACCAGGACTATATATATACTCACCTCCTCGCAACAGTCAAGATCCACTAAAAACACCGAACAACGTTCACATTTGAGCAACTCTCTGGCCTCAGTCATAATTTTGGTAACAAGACATTCAAGATTGTTTTGCTCCTCGAAAATGCTGCGCGCCAAATTCAAAAGGATTTGATTACGCCTATATTCCTGGACGGACATTTCAAATAACTGTGCATTCTGTATGCCAATGCCACAGAAAGTCAAATATCTACGAAAGATTTCTACATCGTGTTCATCAAATTCCATGCAGCCTGCACAGAATATATATACATATGTATACATATATATATATACAAATAGTAATGAGTAGCTAATGGCAATATACATACCATTTGTCTTGTTTATGATTTGTGCCACGCCTATAATATCACCTTCATAATTACAAATTGGCATACAAAGTATGGCATTTGTTTTGTATCCAGTCTTCAGATCAATTTCACAATTGAAACGCGCATCCTGATAAGCCTGTTTAATGTTAATCATCTCCTTTGTCTGTGCCACCATTCCAGCAATTCCAATGCCAAACGGTATGATTATCTCCTCAGCTCTGGCTCGTGTCACCGCATCCTTGAGTGCTGCAGAATCATATGGGAAGAGGCAAATATATTTTGCATAAATCATTAAAAAAAAAACCAATGCCAAGGCACACAACTAAACAGATATTAAATTTATAGACAAAGTATGAGCCATGGCTAAAAGCAAAAGCCAAAAACGAAAAAAATAAACACAAAATATATATATGTATATATATATATAAAAAAAAAATCAAATTTTCTAGGCTAAAATCCCTGCAGAAAGTCAAATGTGGCTCTGGCCGTGAAGCGGTTTTCATACTCCCAACAGAATTTGCATAGCAAATTCATATATGTATGATTGTATGTATTTTTATGTCTGCGTGTGTGTATATTTCTGCGTATTTGTGCCTTCGAGGCGCGATTGTCTGTGAAAGTAAACCTTGAATATACCCTAGCTCTAATCTCTCTTTATTTGAACATTTTCCAACTGAATTATGTAGCGGAAGAGGCGGCTTTAACGCACGAAACACATACACACATATATATATATATAAAGTTAATGTATGTATTTGCGTGTGTGTGTGTGTTACTGTATCTCTATTTGTATATATGTGTGTTTGTATGTTTATTTGTCTAAACACGTTTCAGCCAGCATCTATTTTTCATTGGATAGCAAGGAGCAAACCTTATGAGCTTTATAGCCAAAAATTGTGTGAAAAAAAAACATCTACCAAGAGATTTTTAATGCCCGCTTCCGTTTCCGCTTTCAGCTAAGGCTTAATTTACTAATGCGTTTTGCCGCACAGTGGGGCAAAAAACTTGGCCAACAGTTGGCCCCAGCCGCTAATGAGTCTCAATTTGTAGGGGCAAACGATTCGAAAATTTAACTAACACTCAACGCAGGCTAAATTTAATTCATTTTTACCACACTTCAATAACTTAATTGGAAATACAATAGCAAAGGATATTTTTTTAGGTACAGATTAAGTTATCCTCCATAAAAGAATATAAAGTAAGGTTTCTGCTTTAAATTCGGATCACCAATGAATCCTATCAATAGTGTCCTTATAGTTTCAATTTACTTGGTCTCTGCTACTAGTTTAAGTCCTTTTGTATCCTTGCTCTTAGTTGAACTTAAACAAAACATGCATATTGATTAATAGCCAACTCATTTCAAACTTTCACCTATTCAGCCCATATATAATCAAATCGAGCTCAAAAAGACTTCCACATATTACAAGTGCATTTTAATTAAATTTTACTTGACATCAATCAACTATTTCTAAGGATTCCTTTGTGCAGGTGGCAATACTGCTTAATTAAATAGCAAAAAAAAGGACTCATTTCTAAACATATACAGTTTTGTGGCTTTTACTTTTCCATTTTCAGTTTTCAATTTGCTTTGTCTGTGGTTGCCTTGGCAACATTTGAATAAAACTTTGTGATGAAAATGGTCAAATTGAAAATAGATAAGTGAAAATTGTAATTGAAAAGGGGAGAATTAAAAAATTTGCATTGGTATTTCTGATACACACCTGTCTTTTGTGTAACGTCAAATAGTTTCGCAACCAGATATCTGTTATTGGCTGCACCTTTAGCTAGGAACAAGGAGCCACGATCTGCATGGGTTAACAGTCCAACATTGACCAATATCTTGTGGCAAAGGACATCAATATCTAGCTCATTGGCCACATCACGTATAAGCTCCATAAAGAGCTCACCCTCGTCTAGATCCATTAGATGACGTCGATTCTCAGGCAGCGCCTGTACCGATGAATTTGACAGACGACGCGGTGTTTTCTATATGTAAAAAGGACATTCAATGTTTAACGATAAATATCAGTTTTATGGTATATATAACTATAAAGGACATAAGGCTTTTTAGGATTCCTAAAATAATTGCATTTTTTATTAGCTAAGTCTAATATTTAATGAAATGTTTACCACAATTGAAATTAATAGAAACCAAATTATATATTATAATACCAAATTAAATATATATTATATATTCCTATACTTGGAATATATAAATACCTTTGAGTAATTTTTGTTAAAATAAAATTTTAATTCGTTTTCATTTAACCCATGCGACTTGCCATCTGGCCTACGTTTAGCTCAAAATGAAACTGAGCCAAGACTCACGGCCAGGTTAAAGGTGACCATTAACGGTTTGCCCTAAAGTGGCCAATTCCTTCGAACGGGTAATTGAATACCAAACATCCTTTAGCTGCGTGCAAGGGGCCAATTACGAGCTGCCTCTGGCTCTAAGTTGATAATGTTGCGTGCTCTGCGCCTATACAGAGTCAGCACTTGTTGTTGTCCTTATAACATTTGTCTTTCCTTTCAATGTGGGCAAAGGGTCACCCGTCATCTCCTGCGGCACAATTTTGCCAAATTAAGGCAATAAATGTACATAAAAAATGTTGCTGCTACTCGCAACAAACATCGATAATTATGTGTTTAAAAATAAATATTAAATTACCCCAAAAAAAGGCATCATATAATTCAATTAATAACTTTAAACGAAAGAGTACCTAAGGTATTACTATGCTGCTCATAACTATAAGAAAATCTCTCTTTAGGTATATGTATATATTTAATTTAAGTGATTAGATTACTTTGTAAAACGGAAGTTATCCAACAATTGTTTATAGCGTTATAGAACGCTTAAATAAGCTTGCTTTAAGAATCTGTATCTTTGACAATTCTGCACCGATTATAACTTTTTATACCTTTCTGGAGTCGCAAGGATCGGTACTAACGTTTTATTAACAATGAATTTTTTTTAATTTTTTGCATATTTGTCAAGGGGTAATACTGCAAAAATTGCAAAAATTTTCAATGACTAAAATTTAAATAAAATCAATTTAATTCAACAGGACTAAATTCCAGGACTCTAAAAATGTTTTTTCTTTTAAAAACGGTCCATATTCGCCATAGTTATAGCCAAGCAAAGTTTCCAGAGTAGAGAAAGAAGTATTTTATCCTTGCTTATATGAAATATACAGCTTACAATGCTTATAAAATTATGTTTATGTGTGTATATGTGTGTGTACAGCTTTTTTACTTGTTATTAATTTATTTAGGATTTGATACAAAGTTAATTGGAATTCCAATTATATAAACCTTGGTCAAAATTGTGGTTTACCTTTTCTTTCGGGCATTAAAAATTTGGTGTCATTGCAAATAGCCTTTTGATGCTGATTAAAGAAGTTTATAGATTCTTAAATCTTATTAGTTTCTACATATTAAAACTGATTATCATAAAAGTGATCATATAATATGAAATTAAAATCCTATTTAATTTTAATTCAAATATTAATGCATAATATTGTTATAAATTAAATAGGATTTTAATTTCATATTATATGATCACTTTTATGATAATCAGTTTTAATATGTAGAAACTAATAAGATTTAAGAATCTATAAACTTCTTTAATCAGCATCAAAAGGCTATTTGCAATGACACCAAATTTTTAATGCCCGAAAGAAAAGGTAAACCACAATTTTGACCAAGGTTTATATAATTGGAATTCCAATTAACTTTGTATCAAATCCTAAATAAATTAATAACAAGTAAAAAAGCTGTACACACACATATACACACATAAACATAATTTTATAAGCATTGTAAGCTGTATATTTCATATAAGCAAGGATAAAATACTTCTTTCTCTACTCTGCTTGGCTATAACTATGGCGAATATGGACCGTTTTTAAAAGAAAAAACATTTTTAGAGTCCTGGAATTTAGTCCTGTTGAATTAAATTGATTTTATTTAAATTTTAGTCATTGAAAATTTTTGCAATTTTTGCAGTATTACCCCTTGACAAATATGCAAAAAATTAAAAAAAATTCATTGTTAATAAAACGTTAGTACCGATCCTTGCGACTCCAGAAAGGTATAAAAAGTTATAATCGGTGCAGAATTGTCAAAGATACAGATTCTTAAAGCAAGCTTATTTAAGCGTTCTATAACGCTATAAACAATTGTTGGATAACTTCCGTTTTACAAAGTAATCTAATCACTTAAATTAAATATATACATATACCTAAAGAGAGATTTTCTTATAGTTATGAGCAGCATAGTAATACCTTAGGTACTCTTTCGTTTAAAGTTATTAATTGAATTATATGATGCCTTTTTTTGGGGTAATTTAATATTTATTTTTAAACACATAATTATCGATGTTTGTTGCGAGTAGCAGCAACATTTTTTATGTACATTTATTGCC